>CANTUR010000342.1:0-127444 GCA_947683625.1 Mallotus nudiflorus
AAGGTAATAGCAATAAAGTCACATACCTGTTTGGCAATTAGATATCAAATGAAGTTGCCAATTAAAAATGATTCCATTGAGTTTATCAGCCATCCTTTTACAACAACATTCTCTGTTCTCTACTTCTGAAAGGATAGATTTGTTGACTTGGGCTATGGAGTGTAACAAATGATGTATCTAAGCTTGTTTTTGCCCGCTATGTACATCTCCATTGTTTGAGACCAAAGACCATAATTTTTTTCCATTACGTTTTATGCCTATATGAGTACCGAAGTTATCAGGACTCGAAATCACTGGGGTCTAGGTCTGGCTCAATGCTTATTGCATTTTTATTGTCAGTTCGTCTAGAATAGTAGCAGAAGGTTTCTCTCCTATTGCCACCAAGTCTGTCAATTCTGCCATTGTTATTGATTTTTAGAGGGTTAGAATCGTCTGCTCTGATATTGTGTTAAAAATAGAGAAGAGATTGAAAGAAAGAGAATCTTGTATTTTTCTTGTTATTTTCTTTTCAAATGATGCACATATATATGGTATCTATATAAGCCTATTTATGAAAATACAATCACTGATTTACATAAATCATTCTCTGATTTTTTCCTCCAATTTTTTCATTTCTAATTTCTAATTGTTTTTTGTCCAAATTATAAACTTGAATCAAATTGAAGTTTTAAGAATAATTTGAAAATAAAATCCTTCTTAATCCTAATTTGGAGCAATCATATACAAAGCTCAATAACTTAATATAATCATGAGATTTCATTTATTATATGGCTATAAGCCAAATGGAATTTCAATTGCTATTCAGAGTTGGACGATAGGCGGATGTGGACAAGAACTTTTTTGAAATTACAGTTTTACGCCGGTTTGATCAATAATACACAAAAAATTACATAGTTATACTCACGGTGTGCAACCCTTTTGATCCAATCGAATCAAAAATCAAACCGATGCAATTTGGTTTGATTTTATTCTATTTTCAGAGTCAAAAAATTGATTAATTGAAATTTAATTTATTTTTATTTTTTATATTATAATAATATAATAAAAAAATAAAAATAATTTATATTTTATAAAAAATAATTTTATTCGATCGGTTCAATTTTTATTTTTAAAAAATGTAATTATTTTGGTTCGGTTCAGTCAAAAAAAGACTCAAAACTAACCAAACTAATCGAATGCGCATCCTAAATAATACTCCAAAAGCAATTTTAAATTTACAACTAATTAAAATCATGGAATTTAAAAAGTAAAAAAATATGGATAAACTCGTCATACTGTTTATATTCCCAGTAACAACATAAAAGAAATTTTTTTTAAATAAATTGTTCTCTATTGAAAGATAATTTCAGCGACACACCTGGTAGCAACATCAAGAATTATCTTTTTTTTTTTAAATAAATTGTTCACTATTGAAAGATAATTTCCTCAATAATGGAGGACTAAAAAAATTTTGAAATTTTCTTGGAATCCTGAAATGTGTTCCCGATCCCACCTCTCACTCTCTCTCTGTCTCTCTCTCTCTCTCTTTGTATATATATGTACACACATATCCAAATTATCTAGATAAGGGAAAAGACACACTGGGAATCAAATTCAGAAGGTAAAGAAGATGAGTTATGGTGATGCAGGAGGTCTCTTGACTCTTTTCAAGGGTTTGGCTGAAGCGGCACAAGAGAAAGAGATCGAAACTCTAAGGAACCTACTTGGAGGACCTTCAATAAGCAAACACTCTGAAGAAAGTTGCCAAGAATATAGAGTCAGAGCTTTTCTTGAGCTTTTAGGTAAGCTCCCTCCTGATTCTGAATACCCATGAGAGTTCCTTGCGACTTATCGTCGACAACATTTGGAACTAGTAGAAGAAAAAAGTTACATGCTTTCTGTAACCGCTTTTGACTTGGAACCACGAAATAAAGATGACATAAAACCGGGTTCCCAAGGATCTGTCCGAATCGGTTCCCCACTACGCACACCACCCTGTTCTTTGTTGCTTCTTGCTTGTCTTTTTTTGTTTCTTTAATGAATGTCTTGCCTGGTTTAAACTCATCATAACCTCAGAATCCAAACAAACTAGCCGCAGATATATATATATATATATATATATATATATATATATATATGTATATGTATGTATGTAGGTACGTACATGTGTGTATGAAATTATATATTAATATTATATGTTTAAATTAAGTATCTAGTATATTAATTTTTTTAATTTTTATACAATAATTTTTTTATCTAACAAAATCACTAGTTAGTGACTTCAAGGTCAATTTTTTTTTAAATGAAGAAACAAGAAAATAATTGAAAGCTTAACTTAATCAAAGAGGAGCTAATGATTTCGATTATTTTAACTGTGGTCAAATTTTCATTTGTATCATTACTTTTTAATTAATAGCAATTTCCTATATTACAACATTGATTTATTTTAATTTTATCTAGCTAAATCTCAATATTAGAGTATGCAATTGACAACATGTAATGCTTATATGAGAGGTTCTATATTAACATAGTTGGAGTGTGCAATTTCATATGAGTTTCAATTAGAGAATGCGATTTTATGCTAAAATGGTTGCTTCAATATAATGAACAAATTGACATAAGTTCATTAGATATTTATCATTTTTGGGTAAGCATGATACCGAATGCCATACCGAAATAGGCAAAAATTTCGTTCTGTATATATTAATATATTGACATGCAGCATAGTAATATTGAGAAGATAGGCAAATGAGCACAGGAATAATGCTAAGTGCTCACCTATGTATGTATCTCAAAAAAAAATTTATGAAGATCAATGTCAACTTGGGGGCTAAAACTAAAGGTCTAAATTGACCATTGGGCCTTCATTTTAATTCCTTAACCTTATGCTTGGATAAGGCTATTTAATTTAAAATTTTAGATTTCTAATATTAAATTTCGAAAAATAAATGGTTAGAGGTCATTGCAAATAGTGATTAATATACATCTACATGATTACCAAACAATTCAAATATATGATCAAATTCATTGCATCTAAATTTCCTTTTAATTTTTATAAAGTATAAGGATGAAAATTTTAAGCGTTTTATCGTGAATTTATTATATTGAACTATAGAAGTGTAATACTCTTTTCAATTTAAAAATTAATAAATTAAAATGCCTTGGCAGATCAACTAGGATCATGATCTATCTAAGAGATGGTTGTTGTCAAGATTTTTTTTGTTATGAAAACGAGGGAAAAAAATAAATAAATAAATAAATTATTATTATTCAAAACTTATTGAATTTTAATTAATTTAATTTGACTTAGATAAAATTATAAAAATAATAAAAATTTTCCAATAACTATAATTTAATGCAATTACATGCATCATATTCTAAATTCAAAATGGTACATGTTCAGAGATGTCACTAATAATTTATTAGAACGACTAATAGTTAAACTTAATTTCATTTCAATTCCTGTAAAGCATAGGAATGCAGATTCTATTGTATGTATCCAGAATTTATTCGCAATTTCAGAACTAAAACAGATGTAAATTCAAGAATTTGATTCTAGCTCCACTACTTGCAAATTTTTTTAGCAATAACTTTATTGTTTAGATCTAAAAGAAATCACAGTTTAACAGTGAAAAATGCTGATTTCAAGGAGATTTGGGTATAACAGACAAAAACAATCACTTTTTTTTTTTAATTAATGATTCACTATAAAAAAAATATTCTAATCAGTTATGGAGGATAAAAAATTGAAGTTTTTCCTGGAAGCCTGAATTGAGTTCCCAACCCCAACTATATATGTATAAACATATCCAAATCTAACAAGGTAAGGGGAAAGATACACTGGGATTAAATTCATAAGGTAAAGATGTGTTACTATTGTGCAATAAGTGTGTTCAAACGTTTGCGTAAAGTGACACAAAAGAAAAAAGAGAATGATCTGGTGACAGTTTTTAAATGATAATTTTTTTAAGGGCATTCTGACGTTGTATGATGTGATTACTGTCGTCATCAATTTAAAAGGGATAACTGTCTCTATTGCATAGTCCATCAAAATTTAGATTATTTAACTTTTCTATTATTAAAAGAAAAAAAAAAACAAAACAAAACTCTAATGAACCTTCTTGGAGGAGTGTCAATAAACAAACTCTTTGAAGAAAGTTGCGAGGAAGATGGAGTCAGAGCTTTTCTTAAGCTGTAAGGTAGGCTCCTTCCCGATTCTACATACCTACCAGAGCTCCCGATTCTACATACCTACCAGAGCTCGGTAAGACTTATCTTGAACAATTCCATCGCCAAGAAATTAGTCTTCTGAAATTAGATTACATTGAATTTTTTTCTTAAAACAATTTTACAATCAAACCATAAAAATTAACAAATTTCAATTTCTTTGAAGCAAATCAAAGCAACTGCATGAACAGGAAAAGGACCTCAGAAGGAGCATCCCTATTCAAAACTATGATCACGTCCAAACTTAAAGCCCACGGAACAAGACAATTGACTAACAAAAAAATATTTATACTAAAGAATAAAATTGATGAACCTTTTTAATATGTATATTATTTGATTGTGAAATGTTTAAAATTTTTAAAGAAATTTTTAAGTCCATATAAAATTAATTTTAATTTTTTAATTTTTTTAAATAAAAATATAGAAGCTTAAAAATCTTTAAAAAATTACAATTAAAATTAAAATGTTTTTTTTTTTAAATTATAAGAGTTGATTATAAAATTTGTTCAAGAAAATTAAATTTGTCTCAAAAATTAATTACAGGACTTGATTATAATTTTTTTTTTTAAATAAAAAGATCCAATATAGTGTAGTTTAAAAAAACATTCCTTTTGAGAATGAAAGAAATTTATGAAGATCAATGTCAACTTGGGATGATCATTTGGTCTTCATTTAATTTACTTAACCTTGTGTTCGGATAGAACAATTTGATTTAAAATTTTAAATATTCAATATTAAATTTTAAATAACACGTGGTTAAAGGTCATTATAAAAAATATACTTGCCAAACAGTTCAAATGTATGATCAAATTCTTTCACATTCGAATATAGCATAATTTCATTTAAATTTCTATAAAGTATAAGGATGAAAATTGTAAATGTTTTATCGAGAATTTATTCCTAATTTTAGAAAGTAAAATATATGTAACTTCAAGAATTAGATTCCAGCTCCACTACTTACAAATTTTTCTTCATCTTTTTTTTTTTTCTTTTAACTCATTCTTCCCAATTACTTTCATCCACCTTCTTTATTCTCATTCCCTTGAATTAATATCTAACAAACTAAAAACATTTATTTGGCACTGTGGAGTCATAAAAAAGATCTGATTCAATTTGATTCAAGTCTATGATTTGGGCCAAAAATAAAGCTAATTAATGTTTTAAGAGTAATTTGAAATTAAAATCATTCTTAATCCTTATTTGGAGCAATCACATGAGAATCCATTTGTTATATGGATATAATCCAAACGGAATTTCCATTGCTATTCAAAGTCCAACTCATTCAACTCCAATTATTCTAATTTAATCTAGATAAAATCATAAAAATAGTAAAAAGTTTTGATAATTTAACACAACCATATATATTACATTTTGAATTTAACTACATATACTATTTTTTTAACTTAAGATTTTACTTAAGTAATAGCAATTTCTGTCAACGTATCTCAACGATTGGTCAAATTCAATTTCATTTTATTTGTTGCAAAGCGTAGGTAAGATTCTAAGTGTTTTATTGAGAATTGATTCACAATTTTAATTTAGAACTAAAACAGATGTAAATTCAAGATTTCGATTCCAGCTCCACTACCTATAAATTTTTCTCGGCAATAACTTTATATAGTTTACATCTAAAAAAAGAAAAAAAAAAATTCACTGTTTACTAGTGAAATTTATGAATTATAAGACTAAAACAATCTTTTTTTTGAAGCCATAGGCAGATGAGGACAAAAAAATTTTTAAAATTACAGTTTTACACTTATTTTATCAATAATACATAAAAATTATACAGTAATAATCTAAGAGCAATTTTAATTTTACAACTAAATCTAAAAAATTAAAAAACATGAATGAATTTATCCTATTATAATTTAAAAACTCACATCTTATAACTTATTATTTATTTATTTATTTATCATTTTTGTAATTTTAAAACTTGATCAAAAACATTTTAAAAATAATCGCTACCAGTGACATATTGTTTATATTCTTAATAGTACATAAAGAATTATTTCTTTAAATACATTTTTCACTATTGAAAGATGATTTCAGCGACACACTTGTTGTTGTCAAAATACACATGCATTTAGGACCTTGAATTTCATGCATTCATATATTTTTATTAGCATTTAGTATAGTAAAGCAAATAGAAATAGATACTTTTAAGTTTTCTTTGTTTGTTATAGGGAAAAGGAGTTAGGAGGTGATTTAGCGATAAGAGGAGCAAAAATAGAAAGAAATGAAGTAGAGCTGAGTTATCGCGGCTGGATGTACAATCTCAAAGATGCCCAAAATGCTAACCCCAAGTGATATCAAGTCTTTTGTGATTATGTCTTATACATGATCGTGGGTTCCTGCTAGGCCAAGCTTCTATCACAAGTGCGGCACATGAGCGATCGTGTTCACGAGAGGCCGTTCACATTAGCGAGGTTTATGTACAATCATGGGCAGCATATCTCTAACATAGAACATGCTGATGTGTACTGAATTAAAGAAAAATTTAAGGGAGGTGAAAGGACATGTTCTTGAAGAAGACTAGAAACGACAAAAGACACAAATTGGCGAGCAAGATACATCAACCTACACACACACTCTCTCTCACTCACAAGGGATATATAAAAGAAGTAAGAAAATGAAGAAGAGAATAAAGGAGAAAAGAAGTTGATAAGAAGAGACTCATTTGAAGATTCAAGCTTCTTGGATAACATTTTCTCACTCTCTTTCTAATCCTATTTCCTTGTTTATAATTCTTAATATTGAATGATGATTTGTTTAGCCATTAGTGACTAAGTTCTTAATGTCATTAGGATTTTGAGACCTATTAGATTTAATGTTGATTTGATGTTTGCTATACTTCTTAAATGCATATTGTGCTTGTTGATTTGATTGAATGTTATATTTTAGACAAATGTAGTTTTAGTTTAGATATATGCAATGAGAGTTGGTAGATCTAATAGACCCAAAAACACATGTTAGATGGATTAAATGTCTTGAGAAAGCTTAATCACATCTAATTCTCTTATAGGTTTTGCTTATTGCCTTGCATGCTTAATATAGGTTTATATTCATGGTGATGATGATAATTAAGCCATCTTTATATATCTCATTTGATTGATGCTTGTGGATTTGAGTAGCTACTTGAGAAAGAGTACTAAATGTTTATTGAAAAACCTGAGATATGCAATTGAGAAGATAAATTACATCAAGTTAACTTAATGAAAATATGGTGCTTAATCTCCCAACAATATGCCTTTCCCATTAATTGTTTCCTTTATTTTTTTTATTTGCAATAGCTTGAGTTTCATTCCTTAGTTTACTTGTTATTCTAGTTGTTTATTTTCTTTAATCAACCCACTATTATTAGCTCTAAACATATATAATTAAGATTAATAGATGCTTAATATCAATCTTTGTAGGAAACTTACTTCTATATTACTTATCAACCTGTGCACTTGTGGTCATCAACAAGTTTTTAGTGCCATCGCCAAGGATTGAGCAATTAACATCATAATTAATCAAGATTGTTTTGGATTAGAGCATTTTTCTATTTTTGTACTCTATTTTTTACTTGCCCAATCTTATTGTCTAAGTACTCTTGTGGTTGTGTATGCACAATACTATATGTGCAAGAAGAGAACTATTGTTGTTTGTTCCATATTTATTGAAGCTTGAGAAGGAGAACCATAAGAGATTAAAGAGTGCATATAGAATCATGGTTGCACAACAAAGAGGTCAACAAGTTAATGTAAAGTAAACTCTTCTTGAGTTTACTATGCCTGGTTTAGATGGGGCTTGACAGAGTACCACTAGGCCAAATATACAAGCTAATAGCTTTAAAATCAAGCCTGCTCTTTTACAAATGATTCAATTTGCTATACAATTTTATAGTTTACCTTTGGAGGATCCAAACATGCATATAGCAAATTTCTTAGAATTTATGACACCTTTAAGTATAATTGAGTCTCCGATGATGCCATTCACTTAAGACTTTTTCCATTTACACTTAAGGACAGAGCCAAAGCTTGGCTGAACTCTTAACCGCCAGCATCCATCACTATATAAGATCTTTTAGAAAAATGATTCTTGGTTAAATACTTTCCTCCCACAAAGACAGCAAAGATCATCAAGGACATCACTACTTTTTAGTAATTTGAGACTAAATCTTTGTGTGATGCGTAGGAAAGATTTAAAGAGATGTAGTAAAGTTTCCCACACTATGGTCTTCTCAAAGACGTGCTTATTTACATTTTTCTATAATGGTGTAATGAGGTCCACAAGGGATACTATTGACGCAGCACCAGGAGATTCACTTATGTGCAAGACTATGGATAGAGCCTTTAAACTCTTGAAAGAAATGGCCAACAACAATTACTTATGGCCTTCGAAAAGACATTTGGCTCCTAAACAAAGAGAAAAACTTGGAGTTGATGATTTTTACACCAATTCAAGCACAAATTGTTGCATTAAATAAGAAAATTAGTGATTTGGCATCAAAAGGTAATGCCATTTTAGCTTCTTCTTTAGCTACATTTTTTAAGCATTACCATATGATTAATCATTCAACACTTAAGTGTGGTTTTGGAAATGTGTATGGAGATGGTACTTTGGAGAATTACAACATTGTTAGGAATCAATTTCAACTAAGGCAAATATTAGCACAACTCCGCAAGTGTACGGATCGTGGAAAGTAATAAAGCAAGTATCCTTCTCATAAGGAAAGCGTACTAAGCATTAACTGTCAATCAATTTTTCCTAGCTAGCACAAATCAATATAAATTGCAAGAATTAAAAAAATAAATTAAAATAAACTATCTACTTTAATTAACCTAATTAAATAAATGTGGATAAAATAGAGATTGGGTTTGTTTTACTAGTTAGGACTTCAATAACATAATTAAGTTAATCTATTTCATTGATCATAATCAAGGGTAAACCACTCAAATTACCTAGAGTTTCTTTCGAGATCATCTAAGAATATATATCTAATATGTAAACCATCCCAATTTCATTTCTATTTTTAGAAACGGACAATAATTCCATTTCTAAAAATAGAAAAGGATTAGGAGTCCCTTCAAAATTAGAAATAGTTCCGTTTACATTCATCATTACTACAACATTTTTAGTATGTTAAAATATGTGCATTTTGTATTCAATTAAGTAGATTATAAAATTAATTTTTGAAAAAACTTGTTATAAATAAAATTAACCTTAATCCAAGCTTCAATTGCTTAAAATAATTATTTTTTTTATTAGAGAGAATAAAATTTTTTACAATAGATCCATAATCACTTTGAAAGAATTAATTTTACAATTTATATTAAATAAATTGTTAAATTAATTTGTTAAATTAAATAAAAAATATATATTTAATAGAATTTTATGTTTTAAATTATAGGTATTTGCTTCAAAATTTACAAATTGAATTAGAGTCCGTTTCAAAATTTAGAAATAGAATTGAAGTCTGTTTCTAAAAATAGAAACGGATTGTGTTTCTAAATTTAGAAACGGACTATCATTCCGTTTCTATTTTTACAAACAGACAACAATTCCATTTCTATTTTAGAAATGAACAACGATTCTGTTTCTAAAATTAGAAATAGATTAGGAGTCCATTTCTAAATTAGAAATAGTTTCGTTTACGTTCATCATTATTACAACCTTTTTAGGATGTTAAAATATGTTCATTTTTTATTTAATTAAGTAGATTATATAAATAATTTTTGAAAAAGCTTGCTAAAAATAAAATTAGCCATAATCCATGCTTCAATTACTTAAAATAATTAGTTTGTTATTAGAGAGAATAACATTTTTTATAATAGATCCATAATAATTTTGAAATAATTAACTTCATAACTTATATTAAATAAATTCTAAAACTAATTTGATAAATTAAATTAAAAATACATATGTAATCGAACTTTTATATTTTAAATCACAAGTATTTCATTCAAAATTTAGAAACGAAATCGTAGTCCATTTCTAAATTTAGAAATGAACTGCCATTTCATTTCTAATATTTAGAAACGGACTGAAATTCCATTTCTATGTTTAGAAATGGACAACGGTTCCATTTCTATTTTTAGAAATGGACAACAATTTCATTTCTAAAATTAGACATGAATTAGGAGTCCGTTTATAAATTAGAAATAGTTTCGTTTACGTTCATCGTTACTACAACTTTTTTAGTATGTTAAAATATGTGCATTTTGTATTCAATTAAGTAAATTATATAATTAAATTTTGAAAAAACTTGTTAAAAATAAAATTAGCCTCAATCGAGGCTTCAATTATTTAAAATAATTAGTTTTTTATAAGAGATAATAAAACTTTTTATAATAGATCCATAATAATTTTAAAAGAATTAATTTTACAATTTATATTAAATAAATTATAAAACTAATTTCATAAATTAAATTAAAAATATATATGTAATAGAATTTTTATATTTTAAATTATAAGTATTTGCTTCAAAAATTTAAAACGGAATTGGAGTCCGTTTCTAAAATTTAGAAACGGACTACAATTCCGTTTCTAAAAATATAAACGGATTATGAGTCTATTTCTAAATTAAAAATAGTTTCGTTTATGTTCATCGTTACTACAACCTTTTTAGACACGTCCTTCAGTTGCGAGTATGTTAAAATATGCGCATTTTGTATTCAATTAAGTAGATTGTATAATTAGTTTTTGAAAAAAATTGTTAAAAATAAGCCTTAATTCAAACTTCAATTACTTAAAATAATTAGTTTTTTATTAGAGATAATAATTTTTTTTATAATAGAACGATAATAATTTTGAAAGAATTAATTTTACAACTTATATTGAATAAATTATAAAATTACTTTGATAAATTAAATTAAAAATATATATGTAATAGAACTTTATATTTTAAATTACAAGTATTTGCTTCAAAATTTAGAAATGGAATTGGAGGTTGTTTATAAATTTAGGGCGGACTACCATTCCGTTTTTTCTAAATGTATAAATGGATTAGGAGTCCGTTTATAAATTAGAAACATTCATCGTTATTACAACCTTTTTAGGCGCGTCCTTTGGTTACAAGTACGTTAATATATGTGCATTTAATCTAATTAATTTCTAAAAAAACTTGTTAAAAATAAAATTAGTCTTAATCCAAACTTCAATTACTTAAAATAATTAGTTTTTTTAATTAGAGATAATAAAATTTTTTATAATAGATCCATAATAATTTTAAAAGAATTTCAAAATTTAGAAATAGAATCATAATCTGTTTCTAAATTACAAGTATTATATAGGAATATAATTCCCTTAAATAAAAAATTAATTTCATAAGAAATTATGAGATAGAATAATTCTGTTTCTAAATTTTAAAAATGAAAATGCAATCCCTTTACAATACTAGTTATTTAATATTTTGCAAAAAAATTTAAAAAATAATAAATAATAAAATACAAATATATATTGTTAAGTGATTTATATATTTTATTAAATAATATATAATTTAAATTATAAAATAAGTTTATAATAAAACAGAATAGTTTATAATAAAAATACATATATATTGTTAAACTAAATAGTTTTATGTAAAAAATACGTAGTCAAAACTTCAAAATTTAAGATATTAATTTTTTTTATTAGAGATAATAAAATTTTGTTAAAACTACGTAAATTTTTTTTCTCATAATAAAATTATATACTTTTTTTATACACATTAATATTAAATAACTTTAATTAATCAAAATTATAGAATTATTAACTATCATATATTTTAATATTAAATACATAAAATTCAATATTAAATAAATAAAATTTAATTTATTAATATGAAATAAATAAAATTTAATTATAGTTTATAAACTAATTCCTAAATAAACTCAGTTAATTTAAGTGTAAATTGATAAAATTAAAATTGTTAAATATAGTGAAGAATTACTTTTAATAAATGAACACCTTCGTAGTTTTCAAAACTATGTAATTTTGATATGTTATATCTAAAAACTCCTCTTCAACCCTAGACACACAATCAACCTTTTTCACTTGTTTCAGCCACCGCATTCTTTCCTCTCCTCATCTATGTTTCTTCTTTCTTTTTCCATTACCAAACAGATCAAACCTTGATGACGCCGCCATTCATGATCCCTAACTCAACAACCTTGGTAATCTTCAAAACTACGTTGTTTTTTTATTAGAGACAATAAAATTTTTATATGCATTTATAATTATTTTAATATTTTATTTTTTTAGTTTGTTGTTAATTATTAAATGAATATAGATTATTATTGAAATGGTATTGTAATTATGTTTTTTAAAGTTTAGAAACAGAATCTTATTCCATCTTTTAAGGTTTAGAAACGGAACAGAAATTATCATTAATCCAAACTTCAATTACTCAAAGTTATTAGTTTTTTTACAAATACATAATAATTTTTAAAGAATTAATTTTTTTAATTTATATTCAATAAATTACAAAACTAATTTGATAAATTAAATTAAAACTATATGGGTAATAGAACTCTAAATTTTAATTTTCAAATTTTCAGAACTATTTAATTTTACATCTTAAAGCTATGTAAATTTTATTTACTCGCTATAAAATTATATAATTGTTTATACATATTAACATTAAATGTAGCTTTAATTAATAAATAAATATTATATAATATTAATTAAATATTCAGTTCTCTTTTATTTGTTATATTCTTTTTATTTTTTAATAGTCTTTTTATTTTTTTGGTGATATGTTTTTATAGAATAGTGCAAAATTACATAGTTATGGTGCAAAATTACATAGTTTTGAACGAAAATTATGTATTTTGGTTCAAACAAAAAATGGTTAGGGCTACAAAATCTCAATTTTCATTTTGAGAGCCTTTTTCTTTTCCTACCAATTTTTTCCTTTTTCCGCTTCTAACCCCAATTTTTTTACCTCCAATTTTTTTTTAAACTCCAATCTCTCTTTGATTCCCATTCCAATTCTCTCCTTCTAGACCTCTCTTCTTCCTTCTCTCAATTCCTCCTTACCCCTTAAATGTCACCCTTGATTCTTCCTATCCTAAACTTGTCGAGCCTACTCTCGATTGTGCTTTCAAGCTCTTCTCTTTGGGCCTTCTTTTCTCATCACCATCATCTCACAACCGTCCATCTCTGTCACCCCCCATCATCGTTCATCTTTGTCACCCCATCGTCGTTCATTTTTGTTACCCACCATAGGCCATCACTATCACGACCCAAAACAGGGGCCATGACCGGCGCCAGGGAACGGGAATTCTTTCGAATCCAGAACCCGTAGCAAGCCTTAAAATAAAATAAAACATGCAATAATAATAATAACAATACTTAATACAGCGGAATAAGATCATAAATATCAAAATAATATTTCCACCAAACGAAATTAAATCAAATCCTCATCTCATATATAAATAAATCTTTTAATACAAGTTTCAATTCAAATTCTTAAAATACATAACTCACACAAATATAATACAATATCTTTTTAACAATTTTACAACTACTGCAGTGTCTAGATTAATAACATAAAACTCAAGTGAACAGTTTACATAATGAAGCCGGGGCGGAAGAAATCTGGCGTACAGGCCTACTACTGAGGTCTGATGAAGATGACTCTCCTGAAAAATAGTCAACGGAGGGGAGTCAGAGCTCACTGAGTGAATTACTATACTAAATGTCGATGCACATAGTCAAAAGTATATATATAATATGTATGTATACAAGCAAATACACACAGATGCAATAAAATCATTTTATATGTTTTTATTGAAAATCACTGCTTATGAATGATCAAATAGAACCCTAGAAAAATCGCAACCTCAAAAAAGTGTTAAATCACACTCTAGCCACACAGGCTCACTTATTCCAAATATATTCACTTATTCCATTTGGACAGTAGACTGGCCCCGAGACACTAAGTCAACCGAGCTCCAGCAGTCTGACTGTCAGTGTGATTGGCCCCGAGACACTTGGTCAACCGAGCTCCAACAATCACACTCCCAAATCCTTTCTCACACATCAAATAATCAAATCCAATCAATATCCTCAAACAGGTTAGTAATATAGCCTAAATGCTATAAGCGTACCGGTACGTACTCAGTCCTAGTGTTGCCCACTAGGTAGCACGTTCTATTGATATCCTTCATTAAAATATAAAGCATACATTCATAAAAGTAAATGATGCATGAATTGAATAAAATAGCAACATAAACCATATATATACTAGAAATATACCAAAAATAAATCAGGTATATTTCGAGTATATATACATCAAATAAATCCAATATAATCGTAAAATAAACTAAATATATATTTAAAAACATTTTAAATATAAATGTTTAATAAAGCATGCATATAATTTAAAATATACCAAAAATAAACCAAAAGTAAACTAAAATAAACTCAAAAACTAATTAATACCATTATGCATTTTTAGTCAAAATAAAACATAGATTTCTAAAATCATGCACCTTAGAGCATATATATATATAATAGTAACTTATAATTATTGCGCTCCTCGAGATGGGTCTGATGGGCCTGGTCCACTAGGCCTCCGTCTCGGCGCAACTAAACAAACAAATAATGACAGGAATCAGAATAAATCTAATGGAGACTCCTAAAAACTCGATCTAGATTACTAGACACAGAATTAAATCAGAATCCGACCGGATATCACGTTTTACGAGAATTCTACCTAAAATCCGGCAGAACCTCCCCTGTAAAATGGACATCTCTCTACTCAAAGAGTAGAGCCGGCCTTGCAAAGAAATACACTTTGAAAATAGACACAGAATTCATACTCACAATCCCTCGATCGAACTCCAAACTGCAAATCACCGACCGAGATCCACAATTCACAGAAAATATACAAAATACCAATAATATCCTTATATACTAAAAATACATTTAATAAGTAGAAATTACGTAATTAACCCTAAAACACAGTAAAAACCGATAAAAACTCATTTTATTAGAAAAATCGTATATTATATATATAATTGAAAACAATTTACGAAAAATAGTTTTTAATTAGTTAAAAATACTAAATAATTTGTAGAAATCATTTTTATACCCGAAATAACTATTAAAACCAATTTAATTACATTTTTAGCCAATTTAGGGTAAAATTACCAAAATACCCCTATATATATAAATATACTAAAATTAATCCAAAAATTCACCAAAAATAATATAATTGCACAAAATTAATTTTCTCAACATATATTTCAATAATTTCAATAAATATACTTAATTAACCAATTAATTTCAATTAAAAACATAATTAACCCTATTTTCCAAAATTACATAAACTAAATAAATTCAAAATAAATACATAAAAATTCACAAAAATTCCAAATAAATTTCTATAATTCATTTCAATACCTATATTTATCATAAAATATAATTTCATAATTTAATTAATTAATTTTCAAAAATTAGAAAATAATAATAAAATATTCAAAAATACCCAAAAATCAAAATAAATTCCAAAAATTCTACAAAAATTCGCACATGAAGATTAAGCTAAGGGAAGAAACTTTTGTTAAGGAATTTTTCATGAATCAGAAGGAAAAACTCAAAAAAAATTCAAAAATCCAATATGGCCGAAATTGAAAAATTGACAAAAACCTTACCAAATCGAGTTTTAAGCTTAAAGGAAGCTTAGAATCATCTTCTATGGCCTCAAAGGAGTTCAACGGCACCAGAATGAGGGGATTTGGTGGCCGAAATCGTGAGGTGTGGAGGAAGAGGAGACTTTCAGCCAAAACAGCAAAAATTCAGTTCATCGGTGCTGGAGGAGACGTCTACAGGCAGCGGAACGGCTGGAGGAAGAGGGTGGATGTTCGGGAGGCACATCGACGGTAGTCGGCTAGAGTTATAGCGGGATGGGGGAGAGGTGGCGTCAGGAGGAAGAAGAAGGAGGAGGAGGGTATGAATTGTAAATTTACAAACTATATATATATATATATATATATATATATATATATATATATATATATATATATATATATATATATATATATATATATATTAATAACTTTAATAATTTATATTAAAATATATTAATATAATACTAAGGAAAATCACACACCACATATTTAAATTGAACAATATATATATATATATACACATAGTAATTAGATAGCAACTATATAATATACACTTAAATAATTAAAATAAGTACTAAAACCCTAAAATAATTAAACATAAGAATGTATATATATATATATATATATATGTATTTTAATATGAAAATTAAAATCATGCATGGATTCATGCAAATTCGTAAACTTATTTAAAATAATCAATATTAATTACGTGTCATTTTCTCCGAAAATATAATTCCAGGGAAAATTTTACATAAAATACTTAAAATAACATAAAATAATTAAAAATCAATTTTAATTAAATAACAAACTCATAAAATATCATAAATATATGCAAAAATTATTAACACTGCATATCCCGATGCAGTATAAAACTATTTAAAAACTCAGGATATTACAATCACCTTCATTCCCAGCAGCACCACCTTCTTCTTCTTCTTGTTTTCACTCTTTAAAAATAACTGTCATCAGATTTTTGGTTTTATTTTTCTTTGCTTTAAGTATGCTTTTTAAATTTTTCTTTTATATCATGATTTGAAGTTGATTTGATTCTTGTTGATTTATTATCAGGAGTTTTTGGATTTGATTTAATTCTATAAACAAATTGCCTGAAGTAGTTGCAGCCACCGCCATCTCTTGGAGTTGCTACGCAAAGGACACGAAGGTGCTAATTTGATTTCTCTTCTTCCAAATGTAGTGAGGTAACAAATTTTCTTTTCTAAGAGATAACTTTGAAATGCTCATTAGTTTCTAATATCTTTTTATGCAAAAAGAATTGAGTTTCTTTCTACGCCAAGAGAATTTTTTGTTTTACTAAACTATGCTTAAAGTGATGATCTTCAAGAATGATAACTTGTTTCTAGAACTCTTGAGCTTGGGACCCTGCAATCAACAAATAAAAGGCAAGGTGAGAGGTGAGAAGAGTCCCCACAAACATTATGATGCCTAAGTCAGAGAACAGAAGCAAAGAGAATAATGAACTATTAGAATATATGAGAATGAGATGCCCTTGAATGAGATATGAGGTCCTATTTATAGTGATACTTAAACCTAAAAGGAGTAGGATTCCTTATGAGATAAGAATCCTAATCTTAGTAGGAGAGTGTTTTTTCTTTGTTTGGGGATCCTCTTTGGGGTAGAGTCCTTTCTCTGAACGGATTCTGCTACCTTCCTAGTCTGAGTAACCCTGTTTAGGAAACAAAGACCCTTTAATTAAATAGGAATATATATAGGCGATATCAAAAGTCCCCCCCGAGTATATTCGGATATTTATGCTTGTCGTGTCTGAGTATAATGGAGCACTTATGCTTTCATATAGAGGTAGTACTGCACAGTGACATAAAAAGGTGAGCTGAGGTGGTCAGCCTTAGTCATAGTAAGAAAGTAGAGCTCAATACCGAGTTTTGGAACCATCTTGTTGCTAAGGTGTAATCTATGGACCTTTAGTGCCCACTAAATCTGTCAGATCGAAAGCAATAAATTAACCTGTCCATGTAAAATCAATGTGACAGAACCAGTCGTCACTGGATTTTTTATGCTCAGTGCAAGGATACGAGGCTTACGAGCTCGAAACCTCAATACTATAAAAGTAACCTGAGGGTGCTAGGTTTAGTCACTGGACTTAGATGCTCGAGGCTTACATGCTCAATGCAAGGACACAAGGCTTACATGCTCAGAACCTCAGTACTATAAAGTGACCTAAGGGTGCTAGCTTCAGTCACTGGACTTAGATGCTTGAAGCTTAGATGCTGGGTGCAAGGACATGAGGCTTACATGCTCAGAACCTTAATACTATAGAAGCAACAAAAGGGAAGGCGGTAGTTAAATCATCCAGGGCTGAAAGGGTGGGCCGAAGAAAAAGGTGGTTGATCGAGCAAGATTCGAATACAGAGGGGCTAGACGAAGAGATATATATCCAAAACCTAAGGCTGTTTGGGTGCTCGGATATGAGGGGCTGGATACTTAATAGGATGAAGCCTCCGAGTATCTCGAACAGCCAAGTAAGGGATCAATACGCCGAGTCGCTAAGGCTGCTAATGAATATGCAGCGCTAGTCTAATGAGGGCCTGGAAGGGTTGCTCAATTCGATAATTGGCCAATCTTTGGAAGTAAGTGGATGTTATTTCTGTTATTGGTGCTTTTATTAATATGGGTGTTTGTTGTTAACAAAAACTTTTCTTGCTAATAGATGACTCAGAATTTACTACTAGAGAAGGACCGATTTTTTTATCTGAAAAGCCAGTATAGCCTGAAGGAGACAGAGGTGGGAACAATAGCAATCGACTTTAACAAAAAGTTAGATAGCATGGAGGCAAAGTCTGAGGCTGAGGTGGGCTAGAAGAAAATTGCCAATCTGGAACACAATCAAGGACAACTGACAAGGAGGATTGAAGAGCAAGATCTTTAGATTGTAGAGCTAGAGAAAAGGCTATATGAGGTCAAGAAATCCCGAGAGAGCAATAAAAGGTCATACCAGAACATGGTGGGGGATTTCTTAAGGCCTACAAAGCTGAGTGTAGGAGGGTCCTGCTCTCTCAAAACTCGAAGTTGGACCTGGAGGTGCTGGATCAAATAACGCCAGCAGACCTTGCAAAGATTGCCGCTGAAGAGGATGCTCATCAAAAGGCCAGTACTTCTCATGTGAGGAACAATATGGAGTCTCCTACTGCTACTGAGCCTGTTAGGCCTTTAGATGCTGCTGATGTGGTTTTCCCCTTTATCTCCGAGCTTGGTGGTTCGAATTTACAAGTAGTATAGTAAATTTGTTCCTCCCCTTTTTTTTTTGTTTTTGTAATTGAACGATTGTAAAGACATTATTTTTAATGAAGAGATATTTTATTGAATAATGATCTTAGTACAATCTATTGATAGTATTTTATGAGGGAATCTGAGTTCCAAAATCGTGGTAGTTTTCTACCTCCTGTGTCTTTTAGTTTGTATGCTCCCTTGCTTGTGTGTCCTAAGATTTCGTATAGGCCTTCCTAATTTGGACCTAGCTTGCCTATTCTTGAGTTGCCTTTACCAATATCTACCCTTCTAAGTACCCAGTCTCCTAATTTGAACTGTCTTGGGTGATTCCGTCAATAATGATACTGTTCCACCTTTTGTCGATGTGCTTCAACTGTAGCTGCTGCTCGCTCTCACCTTTCCTCTAATAGGTCCAGACATATCCAGGCATCAATGTTGTTGATGGTGTGATCAAGACTGTGACTGACTCTGTAACTTGGTGAACCAATCTCTACTAGTATTACTGCGTCTATACCACAGGTCAGTCTGAATGGTGTCTCCTTGGTGGATGATCTTGGAGTGGTTCTATATGCCCAGATTACATTATGGATTTCTTTGGCCTAATTTCCCTTTTCCTCATCAAGTCTTTTCTTTAATCCTTGCATGATAATTTGATTGGTGACTTCTGTTTGCCCATTTGTTTACAGGTGGGCTACCGAGGTGAAGTGAAGCTTTATTCCTAGGTCTGAGCAAAAATCTTTAAACTTTTTATTATCAAACTATTTTCCATTGTTTGTAATTAAAGTGTGAGGGATGCCGAACTTGCAAATGATCTCTTTCCAGAAGAAATATTGTATCCAAGCTTCTGTGATGGTTAGGACTGCTTCTACTTCTACCGACTTAATGAAGTGGTCTATAGCCACAATCATGAACTTTTTTTATAAAGTGGAAGGTGGGAAAGGACCCAGGATGTCCATCCCCCATATGGCGAAGGGCCATGGGCTGCCGATTGGATGCAGGGGGTAGGAAGGCCTGTGATTCAGTCGAGTGAAGTGCTGGCACTTATGGCATGCTTGAGTTAGCTTCTAGGCATTGTTAGACATGGTAGGCCAATAATATCCTTGGAGTAGTGCTTCTGAGTTAGTGCATAGTGGGATTCATACGCTCCATAAATTCCCTCATGGATTTCCTGAAGTATGTAATTCCCTTCCTCTGGGGAGACGCACTTAGACCATTGGTGTGAAAGAAATTTTCTATAGAGCTCCCCTTGGTGGATAGAATAGTAGGCTACTTTCATCTTAAGCTTCCAAGCTTTCAGTTTGTCTTTGGGGAGGGTTTCGTTTTCCAAGTATTGGATAATCAGACGCATCCATTCCGAGACTTCTTGTATCTCCAAAACTTCATGATTGTCTATGCTGGGATTAGTCAATGCCTTGGTTAAATCCATATCCTAAAATGCTTGAATTTCTCAGCTGCTGACTTAGCCAGGAGGTCGGCCTCAGAGTTCTCCTGCCTGGGTATCTAAATGATCTCCTACTGGCCCCCTTCTTATTCAATCTATTTCAAGAGTTGCCTGACTTTGCCTACTTGCTTGACAATGCTGCTGTCCTTGACCTAGAATATACTGTTAACCTGTTTTACTACCAGCTGGGAGTCTGAATGTATAATGAGGTGTTCGGCTCTGACTTCAGTATCTAATTTCAAGCTTGTGATGAGTGCTTCATATTCGACAGTATTTTTTATTGCATTGTACTCTATTCAGACTGCATACCTGATGTGAACCTTATGTGGTTCCCTAAGGATTATTCTGGCATCGAATCTTTAAGCAGAGGATGCTCCATCAACATAGAGTTTCCATTCTGGTGCTCTAGTCAAAGTGAGGTCTTCTGAAGCCATTTCTTGTACTAAATCTGCTAATGCTTGGGCTTTCATTTGTTGGTGGGGTTCATAATCAATGTCGAATTCACCAAGTAACACCGACCACTAAACTAGCCTGCCCGAGGTCTCCAATCTTTGTAAGATTTTTTGCAAAGGGAAACGGGATCGGACGATGATAGGGTAGGCATGGAAGTAATGTCAGAGCTTTCAAGACACATGGACCATAACCATAACCAGCTTGTCCAATATGGGATACTGGACTTCGGATCCTCGAAGCATTTTACTGATGTAATATACCTGGCTTTACTGGCTTCCTTCTTCTCTGACCAATACAGAGGTGATGCATTCTTCGCCTACAGAGAGATATAAGTATAGTGTTTCATCTTGGATGGGCTGGCTAAGTAGGGGTGGTGAGGATAAAAACTTCTTGATGTCTTCAAAAGCTACTTAGCAATCTGCGGACCACATAAACTTTTTGGAATTTTTGAGAGCTCAGAATAATGGTAGACACCGTCTGGCTGAGCATGAAATGTAATGCCCTAATGTTGTGATTCTACCGTTTAACGTTTGTACTTTGTGTATATTGTTTGGGGCTTCCATGTTGAGTATGACTTTCATTTTCTTCGGATTGGCCTCAATGCCCCTGTGGGATATCATGAATCTTAAGAATTTTCCTACTCTGACTCTGAAGATGCATTTTTCTGGATTTAGCTTGATCCTAGATTTGCTCAATAACCAGAGAACCTAGTCTATATCTGCTGGATGTTGTTTTGAATGCTTGCTCTTAATGATGATGTCGTTTACATATACTTCTACGCTTGTGCCAATCTGTTCCCGGAGGTCCTGGTTCATCATTTTTTAGTATGTTTGCTCTGGCATTCTTCAGTCCGAAGTGCATCACCTTGTAGTAATACAGGCCTTCCTGGGTGATGAAGGACGTCTTTTTCTGATATTCATCCTTTATTGGTATTTGGTGGTATCCTTATACCGCATCAATGAAACTGTATAATCTGTGGCCAGCAGTAGAGTCAACGAGCTGGTCGATAGTGGGCAATGGGTAGCTGCCTTTGGGACATGCTCAATTGAGGTCAGTGTAGTCCATGCACATCCTGTATTTTCCATTTGCTTTTTTGACAAGTACTACGTTGGCTACCCATTCTAGGTGAGTAAATTCCTTGATGAATCTGGCCTCTAACAACTTCATTATTTCCTCGTTAATTATTCTCTGTCTTTCATAGGTAAAGGTTCTTTTTTTCTAGGCCACTGGCTTGGGTTCCGATCTAATGTTTAAATAGTGACAAGCAACTTACGGATCCACACCGATGATTTTGGATGCTTGTGAAGCAAAATCTTCTGAGTGTCTAGTGAGGACTTATCTTATTCCTTATTTGATGCTCCTATCTAGTTCATTGCCAATCTTCACTGTTTTGCTATCCATAATTTGTAAGGTTTTTGTGTCTTCAATTGGTTATGGACTAGCACCTTACTTCTCTATTTCCCATGCCTCTAGAGGGAAGGCCTCTGCTTGAGGCTTCATAGCCATCTGGTAATATTATCTAGCCATATGCTGATCTCCCCTGATGGTAAGGGTTTTGCTTTTCACTGGAATTTCCATAGTTAAGTGTCAGATACTACTGACTACATCTGCTTCATAGAGTCGACCGTCCTATAATCCCATTGTACACCAGTGGTAGATCCACTACGTTGAATACAACTCGGATAACTTTTGTTTCTTTGTCATCTTGATTTCTAAATTCTAGGTTTAACTCTACAACTCCCATTGGCTGTATAGTTCCTCTACAGAAGCTTGTGATGGGGTTCTAGATGGCCTTTAGATTGGTGACGGAGCCTCCCATTGCCTTGTATGCATTCCAAGATAATGCGTTGATAGCACTTCCATTGTCCACCAATAACCTTTTTACCAAATAATTGTCTATGTGCATAGTTATCGCCAGGGAATCACAGTGGGGATGGCAAGCATGTGAATCGTCTTCCGAATTGAACACAATATCACTTTTCTTGAAGACTGGTTTTTCTCCTCTACTCCATTTTAATTTCTTCTCAGTATTTTCTCCCCCGATGATTATGTTAATAATGCCAATCGGCTCTCTTTGGGTTTTCTTTGCTTCCAGCCTATCATGCACCTGAGTTTTTGAGTTTTCATTCCTTCTCTATATGTCCGTGAAATCATTGAGTTTACCTTTCTATACCAGTCTCTCTATGGCATGCTTCAACTCTCTACAAGCCTCAGTGTCGTGTCTGTATTCTCAGTGATACTGGCAGTATTATCCCCTATCTTGGGTGGATCTTCGGTTGGGGCTTATTCTTTTAGTTGGGGTGATTTTGACGCCATTCTGCCTTATCCACATGAGAATTGTAGATCGAGAGGTGTTCAGGGGTGTGTATCTATCTGCTTCCCTATCAAATCTTTCTGCCAGATTTCTAAAATTTATTTTTGGGAAGCTTGCTCGTCTATGTCTGGGTCTTTCATCTTTGATTGGTGGCTTTTCCTCCTCCCGTTGCATCATTCTATCTTTGTCCATTTTTATCATCCTAACTGCCATCACCATCACCTTTACAAAGGTACCCAGTTCTTTGGTCATTATCTTGTCTTTAAGCTTTTCGACTTTAGTGCCATTTTTCAAAGCTTTTATGGCAACTTCATTAACAAGATTTTCAATTTCCATAGCTGTTTTATTGAAACGGTTAAGATGACTTCATAGGGACTCGTCAACTTCTTACCGGCACATCCAAAGATCGTTGATATTTTTGGCTGGGGGAATGTTAGTGATGAACCTGGTACAAAACTGCTCCGCCAGATCCTCAAAAGAAGTGATGAAATTATCCGAGAGTCGATGAAACCAATTTTGAGCGTTCTTGGTGAGTGTGCTTGGAAAGACTCTACACATGATTCCATCATTTACGTTCTGGAGCAACATCCTTGTTCAGAACGCCGATATGTGGCTAATGGGATCTCTCATCCTATCATACTGATCAAGCGGCGGGATTCTGAACTTAGTAAGGATCTCTGTCTGAATTATTCTTCTGACGAATGGAGTTCTACTGTCCATAACACATTCTTCTTCCTTTCTTGGTTTTGTACGAGCTTTATGTATGGCCTCTTTGACCTTCTGAGCTATCTTTGAGTCATTAAGGGCCAGAATTATTGAACTACACTTCCCTTCCAATGCTTTACCCTTTCCCATGGTTGTCCTTGGTGCCTACCGAGGTGTTGTGTTATTATCGATTTGAGCTGGTTTAGAATGCCCATTATGTATTAAAGCATTTAGTTGTTGCTACATTAAGGATATTTGTGCTTGGATATTTTGTATCATGACTTCCTTGCTAGTTTGGTTGAGGTTGAGTGTTTGGTTTACGGTGTTTAAGTTTGGTGTGGTTATTGCTAGTGTGTCTGTTAGACTCGGAAAAGGTATGGAGGGAATTGAACAACATTGGTGTTGTAAAGGAGCGTAGTGTGGAAAGTCTATGCCCGAAGCTGGGTATCTCGAGGTATTGTCGGGAAGTGGATATGTGTGTCTGGATGAGGCTCCGGCATACTGAAAAATGGCTAGAAGTACTATTGTTGGAAGAGGATTTAAGAGGTCGGTTGAAGGAATAGGTGCGGAAGGGTTGGTATTAGTTTCGAGAGTCAAAGTTGATGGTGGGCTGGAAGTTATGGTGTGGATATCTTTAGTTTAGCAGGTAAACGAATGACTTTTACCAAGAACATGTTAATTTATGTGATGATTTTCTTATGCAGAGGTTAGAGAAACAAGTAAAGCAACATTCTATTTTGTTGAGGAAGATCACACTCTTACAAACTCTGTCAGATTCACCTTAAATCAAGAGTTAGTAACTCAATCTTTTCCTTTTCCTAAATTTTCTACTTTTTTTTGTTTTTTACTTTAAATACTTCAAAATTTTTTATGTTAATTTAATAAATTTGTTGATCTTAATTGGTATAACAAACTGAAAAATATATGCCATTCGAAAATTTTTGCCACTGGCAATAGCTGGCCAGCATTAGCCTTGTTATTTTTTGGATCTTAGTTATTATTATTATTATTATTATTATTATTATTATTATTATTATTCCTTTTCCTCCATTTTAAATATATTGTCATGAAAATTTTAATTTTATAATCAATTGAATATATTATTTTGAGAGAGAATGATTTTCATAAATGTTCTGTTTTCAAATTTTTTTCACCTAATGGAATTTATATTTGAATTTGATAATGGCATAGAATCCTAAATAGAGATCCTCTAGTCTGAATTTTCATAGTCAAGAGGGATTCTTGAAGTAGTGACAAACCCTTTATTGTGTAAGAAATGAAATGAGAGATTCTTAAAGTAGAACAAGACAATGCAGATGACATGATAATCAGTTATGAAAAATAAGCATTTGAGACGTTTGACTTCTTATTTAAGTGATTGAGGGTGGTAATTTGAGGCTGTATATGCATCTTCGGCCTCAGTATGGAGGCGAGAAACATTATCAAACTGAGTTTTCTTGATGTCATGTAGTTTAATTAGTTCTTAAAAGGAAGGGCCCTCATGGATAGAACTCTCGATTGAAGTATATATGAATTCTTGTTTAAGTATGTAGGCATGACCTGATTTCAAAATCAGGTTATGTATGCACGACCTGATTTCAATATTAGGTTACATGATATAACTTGATTTCAAAATCAGGTTACATGATATAATTTTTTTTTTGGGGACCTTTTCCGTGCTCTTTCACTTTGCTACCTGCCACTTCTATGTACAGCTATTGTGTAATGTATTTGAGAACTTTAATGTATAATCAAATACATGTGAAAATTTTGAGAACTTTAATGTATTTCAGTCAAGCTTTTTATGATTATGACTGATTTTGACTCCAATTAATTCAACATTAACAAATTGTATAATGCATTTCAATTAAGTTTAAGGTTTTTGCTTCTGTTTGGTTATGCTCTTGAGCAAGTTTTGTTTGTGGCGTTTTCTTTTAGCTCAGCATTTTGAGGCTGCAACTCTGTCCATGTTTGGTTTTCTGCTGCTGTTCTCTCCGTTTCAAGTTACAACTGCTTTGAATAAAAGTTAATATTTGAATAATGGTAAAATACTTTGAATAAAATTTAATATTTGCAAATAATGTATAATGGTAATATATCCATAATGGTAAAATACTTTGAATAAAAGTTAATATTTGCAAATGATGATTTGGTTAACAAATAATCAGTTAGGATATACATATGTTTTTTTTTTCTTGATTTCCTTAAAGTGGGATTTTGTTCTTGATTGCATTAAGGTGGGAGAATGCCGGAAAGAGGGAATTTGTTTATATATAAAGTATTTGTTGAAATATTCATTTTTATTTGTTGATTTTTTTTTTTTTTGGAAATCAAAAGAAGAAGAAGAATCCAGCTTCTACACCCCCAGATCAATCTCATATTCCATAGATTAGGTAGCTAAATTTATCATGTGAAATAGTATTTTTTTAAACTTATCTTTTAACCTTTCATACTAGTTGTTGCGTTAACAATTTTTTTTTAATTGTTGCTAATGTAATGCAAGTTTTGTATTGTTTTTACTTTCAATTAAATACTAAATTAATAGTTATTTTTACAATGAATGTGTGTTTTTTATTTATTATCCTATTTTGTAACTTTTGTAAATATTACAATTAACTTTTTAATAATAATTAAAATATAATTACATATTGAATAAAAAAATTTCCATCGCTAGAATCATGTGGAATTTTCATGAATTAGAAATGGAATTTAGTCCATTTCTAAATGTAGAGATGGAATTTTCTGTGAAATATTTCCATTTCTACATAGAAATGGAAAATTCCATTTCTAAATGCACATAGAGATATTTCCGTAGCTATTTATGTAAAATAGAAATGGAAATATTCCATTTCTAATTAGAAATAGAATTTTTTCGTTTCTAAATTAAAAATGGAATTTCTATTTCTAAGACCGTAGCAAAATTTGTCCATTGGTGTTTTAGTGTTGGATTTAAAATGAAAATCCACTTTTTGATTCACAACTTTAGAAGTGAAAATTCCATTTCTATTTTGTCACTATATTTTAGAAATGAAATTATTAGAAACGGATCTGAAAATTTCATCATTAATTATTAGTGACGAGCATTTTTGAAATATAAATTTTTCATTCCTAATTTCGTCGCTATTTGCAAATAGTTACGGACACTTCTTTTTTTATAGTGAAAGCCAAGTTAAAAGTGAATCTAAAAAAGAAGGTCAAGCAAGTGATTAGAATGATGTATATTTCAATTAAATTCTGACTAATTTTGATTCAATGTGAATACATTTTACATGGATGGTAAAAATTTTATAATAACTAATTTAATGTAAAGATAGAAAAGAGAGGTAATACTAATTAATTTGGGATTTCATTTTAGGTTCTGATTTGATTATTATTGTTATTATTATGCTTTAGTATTGTTGGAAAGGAAAAATGTCATTGTACTTGTTTTAGTATAATGACTTGTTTTAGTAATATCTAGTTGATTAATATCTAATAATATCTAGTTGATTAATATCTAAAACAAGTAATATATAATGACTTGTTTTAGTAATATCTAGTAATATCTAATAAATTACTCAATTACTTGTTTTAGTAATATCTAGTTGATTAAAATAGATTGAAAAATGAAAATTTCCCTTCACGATAACTTCAGCATAAATTTTAAGGCCTGTTTTAATTATATTGAACAAGTAATTGAGTAATTTATTAACTTTTGGGTCAATTGTGTAAGGGTTATATAAATTCAAGGGCAAATTGCAATTAATAATGATATACATATAGCTAGCATTGACATGAACAGGACCATTTATAATAGCTACAATTATCTTCTTATCTTTTATAGTTTTTTAGAATTTTAATAATTTTTTTGAAAATTTAATTTTTATTTTTTTAAATTTAAATTATATATAAATAAATTCATCATATAAAAATTTAAATATTTAAAAAATTTATATATCTAAAGCCTGTAGAATTTACTTTTAATAATCTACTTTTAACTTCACTGACCAATATAAGATAATTTTTTTTATAAAAATGTTTTTAAGGTTTTTTTTTTTCCATAATACAAAGGGGCATTTCAACAAAAAGTCGCATCCTGTAACCGTGACATTATTTTTATCCTTAGATATTTTTCAACACGTACATATATTCAATAATTATTTGACACGTTTCAAAATACAAAATTATACTAGTCAAAGAAAAAAAAGAAAAAAGCTTTTTAATAAAAGTCCATACAGTTTTGATGTTGATTGAGTTGATAGATTAGGAAATGCTTAGCAAATATAGTACCAGAATTTATTACATACTGTGCAGCGAGTCGGACAACATTAATACATACACACATATATATATATATATATATAGTCCATTATTGGAGTGTATACTACAAGGTAGCTGCATGTTTTACACAACACAAAACATGTATAATAGAGTAATCAAATTAAGCATTGACCAAGAGATTATTCGTTCATTCATCAAGGCTTTGCATGGATGCTTTATCTGGCTAGCAAGAGTCCCATCTTGGGTTTTACTTCATCAACAGTGCTATTTTCTGGGCAAAGTTTCCATTTTTAGCTAACTGGATTGCAGAGGAAAGATCACCCCAGCTGTTCTCAAGACTAAGCAAGTCCCCTTTACGAGTAAGATTTTTCGAAAACTTTTCGACCAATTTGTCTTCGATATATTTAAACCTTGCAGCTTCTGAAATAATTTGGATAATAACAAGAAGATTAGGAGCGATATGGAATCCTGCATCAGTACTATATTTAACAAGTTGGAAGATGGCATTATTCAACTGAGAGATCCCCAGTGGTATTTAATCTCTGTTTGCCTTTGCATTATGCAAAGCTTGGTAGCTACCACCATATGGAAGTTTACCTTTAGCTGTGCCGGGGAAGAGATCAAATTTTATATCTAATATAGCAGCATTAACATCACTGAAGAAGTAGGATTTTTGTCCAACTTTAAAACCAACAACATATGCGTTGACCACATCCAATGCTATTGTTGTGGTGAATTTTGAACTTTTAAGTGTCACTAAAGTAAACCTTTTGTCACTAGTGAGTGGCAATTTAGAAATAGGCAAAACTGGTATTGAGTAACTCACAACCTTACTTTTCAGTGTATCCCGCAACTTTTTGATGAAGTTACTATATTCAGTAGCATCATAGTTGCCTGCATCGAATTCACTTCTGGGTGGCTTACAATTAGCTCTTCTTCATAGCTTGCTGTTAAGGGTGCAACTCTAGCCCATCCGAACACAACAGTCATGCCAAGCCATGTTGCCACCACTATCCACAGCTTGCTCATCTTTCTCTCCATTGCTAGCAATCGACTGCACAATTTTTTCTTGACCTCGCCAAAGAAAGAAAAAGATTAGCACATGTATTTTTGTATGAAACTACATGTATGCATGTATATCAATTCATTTCGTAAAAAACATAAATTTTAGCAAACTGAGTAACAGATTCTACAAAAAAATAACTTCAATTACTTAGTTGCAAGAACAGGTTTTTTTCTTTTTTTGGTTTAAAGCTCGGATATTTAAAATTAACTGAACTCTTACTTATTTTGTTTGATTTTTATGGGCCTATAAGAGCAGTAAAAATCTACCGACAACTTATTTACTCTAAATGATAATTCCAGCTAATCTGCTTCCTTCTAATTTGATGTTGATTTACAAGATTGAAATTTAGAAGAGATGTAGACCAAAGTTATTACTAAATAACAGAAAAAAAAAAAGTATGTAGAGAGAATTTATCTATTAAATAAAACATTAAAGCTTCTTATTACTTACAAAAGTTAACCGATGAGAGAGCGAGCAAGATATGGTTTTCGCATCTCTTTTTTATAGGGGAATGTTGCCTCATTTTGTACTTTTTTTTATTATTTATTTTAATTCAAGTACCAAATTTCCATATCTCAGCGGCCCGCATTATTTATATATATATATTTATTTATTTATTGGACTGAATTGCCCCTCTTATATGGGAGTAATTCTTTTTGAAGTTGGTTTTTTCGTAAATGAAGGTCCCCTCTCCTTTTTTTATTTGGCTCGCTTCAACGGAAATCATTTCCATTATCGGAAATTATGTTGGACCACTTCACTATTCTTTAACAATGATTTACGTACGGGTACGTGTACATTGACAATGTAAATTATTTAAAAAAAAAAAACCTCGTCAAATAAGGGAATGTGTGCCGACACGGTCGCAAAGCTCTTTCCACCATATTCATTGGGTGACGGTCGTAATTTTGTCGTTTCAGCTATTTCTATTTCTCTCAGGGCCTTTAGTACTCTCTTCCACTCCATAATATATTTAATTAACTTATTTCATACAGATTTATTTATTAATTTAATTAAATATTATTTTTGCCATCATATTAGAAAAAGTTAAATAATTTTAAGTAATAAATTAGAGCTCATTTCATATTAAATTTACAAATAGTAGTACATTTTATTTATAAATAAGTAACCATAAATGAGCTTTAATTTAATTGTTAAATATGTTAACCTTTATTTTATTTTATAAGCTATTTCATTATAATAGTATATTTCTCGAAAAAATTAGTTTATCTTTCTCTTCTTATTTTTATTTAATAAAATAAAATAAAATTTTTAGTTATTTTCAATGTAAGTTCTACTTTTTTAATTTTATATTTATATTTTATTCTTATGTTCATCATAAATTTTATTTTTTTATAATTAATATTATAAGTACATTACAACTTTAACTTTATATTATTAATTAAAAATTCAGTACTTTCTATTTAATAAAAAAATTTAATTGTTTTAATTATTTTGTTGTAGGATGAAATTTTCTTAAGTTCTCATTTGGTTTTTATTTTTATTTTTATGTTGGCTATATATATATATATATATATATAATCTAACCTTATAAATTCGTTACAACTTGAATTTTTAGTTTTTATGACTAGCATGTTCTCTAATCAATTGTATATGTATTTATTTTTTAACTAATATTATATAGTAGTCATTATTTTAATCTTTATAATAAGTATTATTATAATTAATTATATATTTAGTTATGTTTATGACAAACATTTTAACATTTGTAGGAAGAAAAAGAGAACTACCAAAAATTATCATAAGACTCAGATTCTTTCAATTGATATTGAGAGAAAATTGTTGGAAAAATTAATAGAGTTGGTGTAGTAAAATAATTTTCATAGAGATAAAATAAAATTATTATAGAAATAATTAAATAAATAGAGATAGTTAAATCGGTTAATGAGTTAATAAGATAGACGGTAAAATCTAATGTATAAATAATAAAAATGATACAAATATTTTAATTTGATTCACCATTAATTCTTGGGTTACGTCCACAGGATAAAATCTAAATAATTCTTCCACTATAAAAATAGTAGATAAAGAGAGAGTTTTTCTAGATCAACACTAGAGGTACATAATAAAATATTCTCACCAAAATAGTGGCACTCAAAGTGTTTTTCAAACACTCCAAAAATAATTGTCTCACTATTTTGTCACTCACTCTTTGAGGAAATTTTTTTTAGACCCTTTAAAACTCTCTCACACTCATCAAAATAAAATTGTTTTCGCTCTCACCTTACTAGCACACACCTTACTAGATTATTTTTCTTTTGCTTGCTCACACTTGCCTCCCATTTTTGCTTCTCCATCTATGGCCTTCATATAGGCCTTAGCATACACGAAAAAACAAAAAAAGTTTAGCAAACTTTCAACATTTGCTGCATCGAATTTGGTGTAGCAAAATGTGACTTTTCATCTTTTTTTTTTAAAAAAAAACTTGTGGGCTCTACTAAGAGGGACTCACAACAATTCTCCCCCTCCCGACTACGTGGAGGTCATCACCATTCCGGCGACTCATCAATAGAATTCAAACTTCTCCCTTGGTAGAGTTTTTGTTAACATGTTTGATTCATTTTTATCAGTATGGATCTTTTCAAGTTGTAATAACTTCTTCTCCAATACATCATGTATCTAGTGATATCTCACATCAATATGTTTTGATCTTGAATGAAATAAGGAGTTTTTACCAAAGTGGATAGCACTCTGACTATCACAAAAAAACTCATATTTATCTTGATGAAAATCGAGTTCATTTAAGAATTTCTTCATTCATAACAACTCTTTACAGGCTTCTATTGTTGCAATAAACTTTGCTTCAGTGGTAGACAAAGCAAAACATTTTTGTAATTTTGACTGCCATGAAATAGCTCCCCCTGCAAAAGTAATTAGGTAACGAGAGGTTGATTTTTTTCAATCAACATCTCCTGCCACATCTGTATATGTGTATCCAGCTAACATAGGTTTTGCATCTCTAAAATACAAACATATGTTAGATGTTCCATGAAGATACTTGAAAATCTATTTCACTGCAGCCTAATGCTCCTTTCCAGAATTTGAAAAGAACTGACTCACAACTCCAACTAAGTGTGCAATATCTGGCCACCCTTTCATCAATAAAAACTTAAACCTTGTAGTACCTTATTTCCCTAGGTACCCCACTTTCAATCTTCATTATAAAATTTATTACTAAAATTTTTTAACCACAGGTTTGGTTCCAAAGGGTGGCATTATCAGCTTGGAGGATCCTATCAGTTGCAATTCAAACATCTGTAGCTGGAAAGTTTCCTACAATATAGATGCAAGATGATGATTATAATATACTCAAGATGTCCACTCTTGTTCAAGTACAAGCTGCTATGGGACTTCTGCTAGCCAAAGATTCCACTGAAACAGCTACTAGAAACCTTATCAACAACTTAAGCTCAGCTGTTTAAAACTCGCAGCTAAATGCATGGGATCTATCTACTGTACTATTTAAATAAAGAGCATCACGTGCTAGTGTTGTCCATGTATTTGCTGAAAATGTCCTGATGTTTGATTTCTTGAAGATCAATGTGTAGCTCATGTGATGATAAATAAAACTAGTAATGTTTTTAAACATTAGTATATGATCGTAATGAACCAATCATATTATAGTACATTGAAGAAAAAACTGTTCGAAGAAATAATTACCTACTCATTCATGTGACATGGAAAAATTACCCACTAAATATATATATTATTATATGCTTTTTTCTTTTTTTAACGGATAATTTCTTCTAATAGCATGTTTGTGATGATTTTTTGCTCTTTACCATGGTGGTGATAAGGGCCAATATGTGGTTGATTAGCCTTTTCATTGATTTGAACAAAGTTTTGAGAAACTCTGAAAATGCAACATCTTGTCTTTCCGGCTTTGGCATTAAATACATATTGTTTATAAATTGATGCTAATTCTAATTTACTCAAATAAATAGATTATGTTGATGAGCATATTTTTTCCATCTAATCTCTATGTACTAAATTATTGACTCAATAAGTAGAATAAAACTTTTTCAAAATTTATTTTTCCATATGAAAAATTCAAATTTGAGATTTTATTGATAAATATTCAAATTTTTCCTCACTTGAAAAAATTAACATTAATATCAAATTAATTTAAAATAAATATGACATTTAAATATCAACCAAAGAAATTAATCATGATTTTATTTTATTTTCACCTCATTAATACTTCGAGTTTTTGGGTTGATTTAAAAAAAAATGTCTCAACTAATGAATTACTATTATTCTATTCTTATTTATTGTTGTAATTTTAGTTTCAAAATTTTTAAAAGTTTATTAGGTGTTGTTGGAGATGATCATAAATTCAGAAATTTTTTTAATTTTTTAAAAATAATTATTATTTAAATTTAAAAGAAAAAATAAAAATGATTTTTTTATTGATAGTTTGAATTGATGAAATTTATATTTATCTTTTTAAGATTTTATTGGTTGAATATGAGTATTTAGATAGTGTTGAAATAAAAGAAATTAGGAGAAAGTTAAAAAGAAAAAGAGAATTAAAACAAATTTAATTTAAAAATTTAAAGATAAAAAGAAAAAAAATTAATGAGACCCATGGTATGATACGGTGTCATGTATCCCACTAAAATAATATTGGGTGGCATATGATATTTTCGTTAATTACGTCATCAACTATATAGTGTTGGCGGGAAAATAAATTTTAGCATTTTATTTGTGATAAAATTAAATGTCATGAAATGGTTCCGAGCCACAAAATAAAAGTCGGATACGATGATGAGACTTAATTATAAAGGCGGATAATAGGAGTGAAAATTACTCCTGGACACGAAAAATAAGTGTATATCATATTCATTGTCAAACAACAGTATTCATACAAGTGGTCCAACCGGAATTTATACTCTTGCTAGTTGATAAGTGCTGTTTATGCTTTTTTTTTTTTTTTTTTTCTATGAAGTATTTTAGCGGAAATTGATAGATTTAATTAGATGTTAGCTAGTTTTACTTAGAATTTTAATTCTCTACTAATTTTTACAGTAGTGTTTGTATTTTAATCATTTTTTAATGTTAAATGTTTTAACATTTGACTGCATAACTTTTGGTGGTCTCTTTCGAGTAGAACAATAATTTGCATAATGCCAAGAGTTCGGAACCAAATAGGTTAATTTGGCAAACGTGAAACAAGTGTAGATTAAGGTTTTGTTCTTTTGTTTTTATTTTTTGGTTACTACATTTATCACTTTGGCACTTCCCCCATAAAATCATTGTTATATATATATATATATATATATACACACGCTTGTGAATCTCAATTCTGCAAAGTAATTTCAGGACTAGGAGGGTTTTCTAATTCTAAAAATGTTAAATGAGATTTTTGAGAGCTAGCAACCAAAAGTTGAATTCAACGTAAAACTTTTAATTCTAACAAGGTTGAATGCATAGAGTAGAAATGAATTTGGTTTGGAAAAATCTATTTATTTATTTCAAAATGGATAAGCTCAATTTTTAAATTTTTATGCCTAAATTTCCCGCTTTTATTTTTTTTTTTTCTAAATTCTACTGATAATAATAAATTAGTAGTGCAACGACTTGAAGAAACTATCAAAACTGTTAATTTCTTCGTATAATATGCCAATATATAATATATGGGTATGTGAAATAAATGTAGTTGTTGTGAAAGGAATAAATTTTTGTATTTTTTTTTTATAAATTATCGATATTTAAAATATGTTGAATTTTAAATAATTTAGTTTAATTTGGATAATATCATAAAAATAATAAAATTTTTTAATAATTAATTTAATATATTTTAGAATTTAAACCTAAAATTTAACTAATTTTTTATTAATTGATACTAAGATTGTTGGTAAAGTATCCATATCCCCACGTACATAAATAGTAATGTTTGCGGAATAAGATTTTATCAAAATAGCCTCATCTCTTTTTTTATCTCCTATTTCATGGAGAATAAAAATAAAGACTTAATTTTTATCATGTACGGTCGGAAACATGTCATTATCCATACTTGTCAGTACACCTACTATTAATAAATTTTTGGCAACATAAATGGTTATGTGTGTCTTATTATAATATGTTATGAGAACACGATTGTTAGAATAAGGACCACAAAATAAATTTTATTGGAAGAGTCGGAAATATATCTGCACGGAAATAAATATTTAGTGTGTGATATGAGATGAAAATAGAAAAAATTTTTTTAAAAGTTCTTGTAACGTATAAATATTTATATTTATATAAATGGAATTATGATATTAAATTATGTGTTATTAATTTAATTATAACTATTGATACATATTATAGATATTAATATATAAAAATAATTAATAGTTATAATTAAATAAAAAATTAAATTTAATAATTCTAATTTCATTTATACAGATATAAATATTTAAACTATAGTAAAAATGAAAAATTAATAAAGTAGAAAATCGTGATGTTTTCCTGCAAAAGGGGTTGACTATCAATGCGAAAAACCATCTCTTTCTGTTTCTCAATTTCTAAGTTTGTAAGTAATGAAATATTCCTCAATTCCTAATATTATATTTTATATATGTTGATAATGGATACATCTTGAATTCTCTTACATACAATTAACAATTTTTGTTTTTATTTTACTATTAAAACAATTACGATTAAAAAATTGGCAATAAAAGAAAATATGAAGCTGTGGACTATAGTGACAACATGGTTTCTTTTCTGGGCTGTTGGCCTCTCGTCTTTGTACCCTTAACAAGAAGCTACAAGACTCTGTATTATAGCACAGACAGTCGCGATGTGTACACCTACCAGGCCTTTGTGACCCAATTGCGAGAGGCAGTGGAAAGTGGCACTGTTAACAATAACATACAAGTGTTGCCCAGCAAAGTGCCTGTCACTAGTGATGAGAGGTCTGTTTTGATCGATATTGATTCTGGAGGTTGCAATCCGAAAATTGCAATAGATGTGATCAATGCAAATGTGGTTGCTTTTAGCGTTAATGATTAAAAACTCCTTTAGAGATGTTTCTGATGATATTTATAGCTTTCTACTTCTTGGGGAAACAACAAAAACCAAGCTTCCATTTGGTGGTAGCTACGTAGGTTTGCAAGTTGCTAGAGCAAACAGAGAGGCCATGGCATTAGGAACCTCAGAATTGAATGCTGCAGTTGTGCAGTTTTACAATTATCCTAGCAGCTCCACAGGAACAAACATTGCTCCTGCACTTCTAATTATGATGCAGATGGTTTCAGAGTCTGCAAAATTAGCATACGTTAAGAACAAATTAGTTGACAATTTCATTGCAGGATTCGCTCCAAGAGGTGACGTTATCAGCCTTCTGGATACTTGGAGTATAGTCTCAGTTGCAATTCAATCCTCAGCAAATCGAGAATTTGACCCAATATTCTTGCAAGATGATGATTGTAATGTTTACAATGTGTCAACAATTGAAGACGTAAGAGGCAAGATGGGTCTCTTGCTAGCTAAAGACTCCACTAAAAGCACTACTACTAAAGACCTCATCTACAAGTTCTTCTCATCAGTTGCTTAAACTCACAGTTATATATAATTTAAATAAAGGGCATCATATGGCCAATTACAATTGTTGTGATAGTGCTATTTAATGTTGTTATACTTGATTTATGAAGATCATCGATATATGTGTAGATTATGTTAAATTCATTATTAATATTTTGTTAATAAAAAGAAGGATGGTAAAAAATTGGTAGGCCATTAAAACAACTATTGAAGAGGAGATAATTGAGCACATAAGAGATGATACCACATCGAAAAAAGCTTAGGATTCTCTTGCTTTGCGGTTCTTAAAGAAGAATGATGCTAGACTTTAATTGTTGGAAAATGAACTAATGTCTAGCTTAAAAAAAGATATGAAAATTAGTCATTATTTTACCAAGGTGAAGTCCCTATACCGAGAAATTGCTGAGTTGAATGAGGCATCCAGAATAGCCAGTAGCAGAAAAAGGAGAATCATCATTCATGGACTATGACCTCAGTACCACAATTTCATGGCTACAATTCAAGGTTAGCCCACACAACCTTCAATTGAAGAGTTGGAGAATTTGTTGGTAAGTCAAGAAATTATAGCAAAATAAATGGTCTGAGTCTACTTGAATACTAGAGAAGTGGCACTCATCACCAACAAAAAAAAAAAAAAATCTACCCCGTAGTAGGAATGGAAGAAAGACATAAGGTAATGTCCAACTGGAGTGGGCTCAACAAAAGCAGTTGTACAACAATCAAAAATCTAATAATTTTAGATATCAGATTGGCGAGTGTTTTAACTATGGCAAGAAAGGACACTACACCAGAGATTATTGGTCTAAGAAAAAAACTGTTCAAAGCAATGCAACATTAACAAGTAATTGCCACCAGGATGAACCAAAATGGGATGCTGAAGCATTGTTTGTAGAAACAGTGCAAATGGAACAATGTTCTAGTTTAGAGATTGTGGAAGTACCTAGTTTTATGGCTACCACAATAGAAATAAAAAAGGTGTAGGCATCTAGTGCTTCTAGTTCTCATAGAATTGATTATGAGAAGTGTTAGATCTTTAATTCTAGTTGTTCTAGTCACATGATAGGAGATAGAAGCAAACTTCCTAATACTTTAGAGTATAAAGGCAAATGATTTATGGTAACTGCAAATAACTCGCAGTTACCAATCACTCACATTGGTAATATAATGATCACTTCCTATTTAAATTAATAATAAATGCAATTGGAGGATGTGTATAGAATATCAAGAATGAAAAAGAATCTTCTGTCAATTTCAAATTTTCCTGATCATGGTAACTTTATTGTGTTCAGCTCCGAAGATGCCAAGGTTTGTCAACAAGTCAAAATAATTAACACTCTAATAATGGAAGGACAGAAGGCGGATTCCATGTATGTCTTATTAGTAGAAGATGCTTATATGGAAAAGACCAAAGGTGGTGATACAACTGTCTTATGGCATGTACAGTTAGGACATGTCAATTATCACAAGCTGAAGATGATGATGTCCAAATCCTTAGTAAGAAGGATACCTAATTTTATGTTCGTATTAATGTAGTTTGTATTGCATATTAGTATGGAAAGGTGCACTAACTTCCATTTGAGGAGTCATCATTCAGAGCCAAACAACCACTAGAGTTGATCCACTCATATGTATTTAGGAAAGTGAAGCAATCATTAATCAATGGTATGCACTACATGGTGACATTTATTAATGATTATTCAAGGAATGTCTAGGTCTATTTCATGAAAGAAAAATCTGAAACTTTGGTAAAATAAAAAGAATTCAAGCTAATAGTTGAAAGTAAAGTTAGGAGCAAAATTCAGTGCCTTCGTACTGATAATAGGGGAGAATACAACTCTTTTAGTTCTTAAGTTATCTTGTCTAGTGCAAGATTAGGCGATAATTAACTTGTTCAAACATGCTATAACAAAAAGGTGTTACAAAAAGAAAGAACAAACATCTTGTAGAAATATGCAGAATCATGTTATATGCCAAGAATGTTCTTGGAAGATTTTGGGCCGAGTGCATGAGAACATCAGCTCACATAATCAACAGACTTCCTTAGCTAAATATGGGATTTATGTCTCCTTTTAAAAAGTTGAGGAACATGAAACCCACAGTGCATCACTTTAAAGTATTGGTTGTATTTGCTATGTATTTTTACTTAATCATCTACGTAGCAAGTTTGATAAAAAGGCAATTAGATGTATCTTTATAGGCTATGATGAGCACAAAAAAGGATGGAGATGTTGTGATCCTACACTTAGCAAATGTTATGTCTCACGAAATGTTGTATTTGATGAGACATCATCATGGTGGACATCAGAGTATGCTGCTCTTCCTCACTCCAATGAAGTATAACAATTGCACGAAAAGTGTGAGGAGCAGTTAATAGAAGTTCAGCAAAGTCCATAGCTTGTCACATAATCTTAACCTCAAGAAAGGCTATGGCAGACTAGTGTGTACCAAAAGACAAATGGTGAAGATCAACTAATAATGGAAATGCCAGAAGAACAACCTATAACATCACCTACAAAATCAAGAATATCAACTAGGGTGAAAATGAAAAATCCTAAGTATGCTAATGCTTCAGTGATAAAAGAAAGAAAGAACCAACATCTTTTAAGGAGGTATCACAAAAAGTTGAATAGAGAAAAGCCATGGAAGAGGAGATCAAAGCTCTTACTGAAAATCAAACTTAGGATTTTATGCCAAAACCTAGAGATGTGAAGCCCATTTTATACAAGTGGGTGTACAAGATTAAGACCTATTTAGATGGCTCAATTGAGAGGTACAAAGCTCATATGGTAGCATGAGGATTCTCATAACAATATGGACTAAACTATAATAAAAAATTTAGTCTGATGGCCAAGATTGTAACTATTCATGTTTTGCTAGCACTTACAGTAAGCAAATCTTTGAGCTTATGGTAGATGGATGTCAAAAATGCTTTTCTAAATCGAGAATTAGATTGAGAAGTGTACATCGAGCAACTTGAAGTATTTGTAAACAAGCTTAATCTTAAGTATGTTTGCAAACTGAAGAAGGCACTATGCAGATTGAAGCAAGCTCCCAGAGCTTGGTATGGCAAGATTGTTGAGTTTCTCATCCATAATGGTTATGAAGTTGCATCAATTGATTCGAGGTTATTTGTCAAAGCTCAAGAAGGGAAGCTAGTAACAATCCTTATTTTTGTTAATGATTTCATCATCACTGAAGATGGTGTTATTGAGATCCACCAAACTAAGAAAAATTTATTAGTCCGGTTTCAAATATAAGAACTTAGGGAGCTGAATCACTTTCTTGGATTAGAAGTGGAACACACAAAGGAAGGATTGTTCTTATGCCAGGAGAAATATAAAAGAAATATGCTCCAAAAGTATGGGATGCTTGACTGTAAATCTCTTACACTTCTAATAGAAGTCAACTCCAAATTGAGTATAACAAAGGGCAAAGATTTGGAAGATTCAATGATGTATCAAAAAATAGTTAGCAGTATGATTTATCTGACATTGACAAGACCAGATATTGCATTTGTAGTTGGAGTAGTCAGCTAGTTCATGTAAGCTCTGAAAAAGTCTCACTTGGAAGTAGTTCGGAGAATTTTGAGGTGCATCAAAGGAACATTTGATCTCGGGTTATTTTATAAAAGTAAAATAACTTACTAGTTGGATGGATATTGTGATGCTGATTATGATGGTGATTATGATATGTGAAGTTCAAGCACTGGTTATGCATTTAGTTTGGGCTCTGGAGTTATTACTTGGTGTAGCAAAAGACAACAAAAAATGTCACTCTCAATAACAAAGATTAAGTATCGTGCAACAATGATGGTAGCTTAGGAAAGTATATGGTTAGTGCAATTGTTGGAGAATTTGCACTAAATAGTGGATTATTTAGTACCATTATATTGTGATAATCAGTCAGCTATTTATTTAGTTGAGAATCCAGTGTTTCATGCTAGAACAAAGCACATGGAGTGCAATATCATTTTATTCATGAAAAAAGTTTTAACAAGGGAGATCAAAGTGATTCAGGTGAAGATAGATAAACAACTGATAGATATTTTCACTAAAGGTCTAAACAATAAAAATTGGAAGAATTTCAAAAAGTATTCAGTATAACTCTAAGGAAATGGATTAAAGATATTAATAATGAGGGGAAGTGTTAAAATCATTATTAATATTTTATTAATAAAAAAAAAGATGGTAAAAAATTGATAGGCATCGATCCAAAGAGAGAAGCAATTTTTTCTTTGTTGATTTTTCTTAGTTAGGTGCAACTTTTGTTGATTTCTTTCTCATCTTACTTGCATGGCAAGGCTATATAAAGATCATTTGTACGGCCATTTGATTGCAGCAAGTGAGAGCCAATCATAAGTGGGTGTGTGTACTTGTTTTGAGTAAAAAAAAAGATGAGTTGTGTGTTTATAGTTCATACAATGAGAGTGAGTGGTTGGTAGTAGTGTGAGTGTTGGATTGAATGAAAATAATTTTTTTTGTTATTTGCAATAGTGAAATATTTTTGACAAAAATATTTTCATATTCACTATTTATTATCTCACTATTCACATGTTAATAATTATTTTATTATTAATTTAATTAACTCCAATTCTACATATTATAATGTGATAAACAAAACCACCCTTTTTCTTCAAACTTTTACAAATATTTCAATTAATCATGCCCAGTGAAATTTAAACTAATTAAATAATAAAATTTATATTATTTTCCCTTCTATTAACGGTCCTACAAGGGTACTTAAGTAGTCTTACTTGGGAAGTAGGTTCTTAATTCTGACATAAAACTTACTGGAAATGCAAAATAAAAATAAAATAAAATAAATTTTAAACATCAGCATGAAGTAATATAATAAAGAAATTACAAGAAGTAAATAGTAATTCACCCTATAATAAATTAACGAGAAGGTGGGTAATTGCTCACCTTGCATTCAGTATAAAATATGATATTGCCAGGTTGTGGTAAATTTTGGCCAATTAAGTTCATTTATAGTGATATTAATTTATTTACATGTAAAAAAAATAAAAGTCAATAAAAATTTAATTTGAGCACAATATTGAAAATAATTTTTTAATCTAAATTAAAATATCTAAACATTGAAAATTTTTCATAAGTATTTCAAAAATATTAAAAAATAGGAGAATTTTATTTTCGCTTACTTCACATATAATATGGTTAGATTTTTAATATATACATATGTGTTATACCTCTATCAGTTAAAGATTTAATATGACACCTTAAATGTAGGTATGAATCTTTTGAAAAATAGATGGTCAAATGCAATCCACTGGGCTTTTTTTTTTTTTTTTTTCCATTTGGTATGACAAAGTGATTTTTTTTTAAAATTAATTTTTTATATAATTTCACCATTTATAATAGTAAATTGATAAGCAACTTTTTTATTTTTCAAACCTGAAATATTAAGAAAGCTAAAACTAAAAAAAAAAATTATATTTTCTAAAATTATTAATCAATTTATATTTTGAACTACTAAATTAAAAATGACACTACTAAATTTATAATTTCTAATAAATCAAATTGTTTCATTTTTATTTATATTTTAAAATAATTAAATAAAAAAAGTGCTTCATTGTATGATTAATTTTATTTTTAATAACATAAATTTTTATTTATAATTATTATTAGATGATAAAAAATATTTTTATTTATAGTGATAAGTATAAAGTAAAAATAAAATATTTAAAAATAAAGTAACTCAATAATTTCTCTAAAATAAATATTAATTTACAGTCCTAGCAACTAGTTTCTTATCAAAGCTCTCCAAATGGGTAGTTTTGTCGTTATAATATAATGGCTGACAAGTGCTCTAGCTCTCTACACTTTTCTTGAAACTTCTAGCGCTCCCTTGAACCCTACAGTATATTTACTTGCTTCTTTTATACTAATTTATTTACTAATTTAATTAAATACTACTTTTATCCTTATATTAAAAGATAAAGCATTTAACTAATTTTTTTAAATAAGAAAAGAGCTTTTTTAATAACTAAACGTAGCCTGCATTTAATTAATTAAATATTAATATACATATTTAGAGAATCGGATGAGATGTTCATTACGAATAGGCTACGTAGTAAAAAATGATAACATCCAATTAAAGAGACTATAGTTCAAACCCTCTATGCCCCTATTTTCTTCCGCTATGGTATTGAAAATTTACACTCCATCTATAACAAAAAAAAAAAAAGAGAATCAAATGACGTAAATTATTGATGGTAAATTGGCAACGGATGCTGATCGTGCAGCCTCGGAGATCAGTTGGATAATAACTAGAAGAGAAGAAGCGATGTTTGTTCCTGCGGGGCTGCTGGGATAATTATTACAACTGCAGCATTTAATGGTTTGTCTTCGAGTGTTACCTCGTTTCTCTATGCTCCAGCAACCTGCAAACCTGTGTAGCTACCACCATATGGAAGTTTGGTTTTAGTTGTTTCTTCAAATAGTGGAGAGTTATATATTTCATCAGAAATATCTCTAAAGAAGTAGGAATTTTTATCATTAACGCTAAAACCAACCACATTTGCATTGATCACATCTACTGCTATTTTTGGGATGCGACCTCCAGAATCGATGTCGATCAAAACAAACCTATCGTCACTATCGACAGGCACTTGGCTACGCAACACTGGTATGCCATGGCTAACATTGCCACTCTCCAGTGCTTCTCGTAACTGGTTCACGAATTCCTTGTTGGTATAGACGTCGTCACTGTCTGCGCTAAAATACACATTGTGGTAGATTGCTGTTATGAGCACAAAGAGGACAGTCCAGCAAACAAACAATGTTGCTACCACAATATCCACCTTCATATTTTCCTTTGTTATCAGCTGTTTGTTGTAGCTTTTTTTTTTTCTTCTTCTTCAAATTCTTCTGGGTACCTGTCAAAATACTGAAAATACATGTGCTTGTTTATCAGAATTTAGAGCATTTGAGAACCTGAAACTTTCCATACATTAGCAAAAAAATGTAGGTAAAGCAAAAAAAAAAAAAAAAGGTAAAATGCAAGCTTTTGATTACTTGCAAGCTTAGGAGCTGAGGATTAAGAAGAGATGGTTTGTGACATTGATAATCATGCCCTTTTATAGGGGAACCATCCCCATTTTCTACCTTAATTTTTTGATTTTATATTTTCATTTCACATTGCACTATGTTTAATTATATTCAGTCAAAGCTCTACAAATTATCCTAACAAGCACGCTGAAAACGTTTTCGTTTATAAACATTTTATATTCATGAGATGAGATTTGAAAGTTATCTACTAGTTGAGATTCATGTTTATGATTATTCATTACACATATTGTCTTTTGATACATATTTTATGAATTTCATTTAGTGTAAGGATGAAAGTTTTCAATGTGTCACTTTGAGTTGCGGGATTTCATCACATCCGGACTCCACACCTTACAACTGACAAGTAACTTTTTTTTAGAGGATTTTTTCAAAAAGTTTTTTTAATATAAAAATCATGATATATAGTAGAGTACTTATCTCTTTATTATTCATCGTAAATGTGATTTATTTTTATTAATATTAGTTAATGATGAACATATGTACATATTAATTTAACAAAGTTTTATTAATGAAAATATAAATTAAATCATTTTATGAAAAATATTTTTAATATGATTAAAGTAAAAAAAAAATTAAAGAATTTAAGCATACAAGGATATGCATGGAATATATTTAATATTTCCTTCTCACATTAAAAGAAAAAAAAAACACTCTTATGATATGTAATATATTCATACTATCTAATATCACATGATCATCATTAAAAAAGGAAAAATTAAACAATTGAAATTTTTTCAAAAATCATAAATTCAAAAAGTTCAAACTATATAAATGATGGAGCAGAAACTGTAATAAAAGGGACAAATTGAAAGTCTGTTGATTCAAGTGAGAATTTTAGAAATTCAATTTTTTTATTTCTTATTGATTTTAAAATATCAAAAAATAAATATTAAATTCATTGATTCTATCTGAGTTAATTTTAAATAGAAAATAGGGTATTTTAGCCTAAGTAATAAGTAAAAAGCTAGAAATAAAAATTGAAAACACTAAGTTACAAGAGCATCTAACTTAAGATGAACAAAATAAAAAAAAGCCTCATTTGCGCATCAATTAGGATAATATTAATTATTTAAAGTTTGACTTAAAAAAAGTTTTTGTTATGCAAGCTGCTCACCAATTTTTTAATTATAACAGCACGTGCTTTAATTAATTACTCCAAGATGGTAATGATCATATTAACCATATGTATTATGTGAAGAATAAAATTTAAAGAAAAAAAAAATTTAAGGGAAATATATTTTTTTATATTTTATAATATAGACTACAATTTATATATATATATATATATATATATATATATATATATAAAATCTAATCATATTATAATTAGGAATAGAATAACATTTCAAATAAAATAAAGATTTTATTCCTAATTATATATAAATATTTACTTTTTAATATATACAATCGAAATATTTACTTCCTTAACCCTTCCCCTCAAGTTGGTAAATATATGTCAATCATTTTTAACTTGCCAAGTGAGCTCTAAAACGATTTTTCAAATACAGTCTTTGTGAGAATGTCAGCTAGCTGAGTTTGAGAAGAAACAAATGGAAAATTAATTGTTCTTTGATTTAGATAATCTTTGATGAAATGTCTATAAACCTCCACATACTTAGTTTGATTATATTGAACCAGGTTGTTTGCAATTGCTATGACTGTCTTATTATCACAATGTAACGACATAGGCTTCGAATGTTCTAGTCCTAAATCTTGAACAATTCACCTTATCCAGAGCAACTCACACACTCCATGAGTCATTCCCTTAAATTCAGCTTCAACACTCGACCGTGCCACAACTTTCTATTTCTTACTTCTCCAAGTGACTACATTCTTTCCAACAAATGTAAAGTACCCAGATGTTGATTTTCTGTTAGTTTGATCTTTGGCCCAATCATCATATGTATAACCAGAAATTTCATAATCCTTATTTCTCCAAAAGAATAAACCTTTGCCCATATAAGACTTTAGATATATTAATACTCACTATACTAAATCTATATGTTCTTTACTCGAAGAATGCATGAACTAACTTACAACAATTACTGCATAAGCAATGTTTAACAGAGTATAAGATAAGTAAATCAACCTTCCCACCAGCCTTTGATACTGATCTCTATCAGTTGGGACTTGATATCCTCCGATTGAAAGTCCATAATTAACTTCAATTGGAGTTTCAGCTGGCTTACAATCAAGTGTGCTCGGTTCCGTCAATAAATTCATTACATACTTTCGTTGGTAGAGGGAAGTCCTTTGAGTTGATCTTGTAACTTCAATACCTAAAAAAAGACTTCAAGATACCTAAATCCTTAAGTTTAAACTCTACTGCTAACTATCCTTACAAGATTGTTGTCTCACTCGGATCATTTTCAGTAACCACCATATCATCAACATACACAACCAGAGCATTGACTTTACCTGCATGAATAGTGTATGATTAACATCACTTTGTTTATAACTGAGCTTTCTTATGAAAGCTGAGAGTTGTCCAAACCATGCTCGAGGTAATTGCTTGAGTCCATATAATGCCCTTTTAGTTTGCATACTCGATCAGTGCATTTTTTTTCGGGTGGTGGATTCATATATAATTTTTCATTTATGGTTCTATTCAAAAAAATATAACCAGACTCAATCAAATAATAATAATATAATAATGAATATGTCAAATATTGGATAAAAGCTATGAAATGAATTAAAAAAAAAAAGAAAAAATATGGTATTAGGGCATTTTCTCTATATATGTAAATAAAAATTGGGCAAATCCTTACTCAGAGTAGAGCACAAACCTAAAAGAATTGATGAAGCCCATTCGGGAACAAGAGAATGCCATCATCATTATTAAATTGTCATAACAGATTGTCCAGGTTAGCAGCTAAGGAAATAAGAACTCTGATGGTGTTCATTTTTGTTACTAGGCAAATGTATCTTCATAGTCAATCCCATACTTCTGAGTATACCCTTTGCTACTAGTTGAGCTTTATATCGATTAATGCTTCCTTTTAGATTGAGTTTGAAAATGAATATCCACCAGCACCCAACCGTTTTCTTTCCTTTTGGGAGTGGAACAAGTTCCCATGTACAATTCTTCTAAAATGCCTTCATTTCATCATTCATGGCTTTCTTCCAATCCGGATCAGCTAAAGCCTCTCGAACATTACTCAGAATAGATACAGTAGATAATTGATTTACAGTAAATGCATGTGAGTTAAACAAACAGTCATTTGATATGAAATTATTGATAGGATATTTAGCTTTGGTATGAAGGTTTAGATCATATTATTTTTTTGGAATCCCTTTATTGATTCTAGAAGGACAATGAGGTTTGGTATTTGGAGTTACTAGGGGAGACGATTTTACCTCAATATGCACATTTAGAGTTCTTTTAGCTTCTTGTATGGGCCGGGGAGATGTACTATCTTGATTAGTTCCAAGTCTAACCAAGATACTCGGATTATCTTTATTCATCCGTCCATATGAGATGCTTAGACCACCCAAAACATTAGATGTCTACCTAGGTGAGATGCTCGAAACATCTGAGATACTAAAAAAATTAAGACTCAGAACATTTAAGATACTTAAAATATTAAGATTTAGAACATCTAATATACTCAGAACATTCGAAACACTCAAAGTGCTATCTTTAAAAATGCTTGTAATTCTCTCCCCTTAAAGAGAGCACTCAGATTGAGAGAAGAAGGGAGCATTTTATGGAACTAAATGTCTTGAGTTACATACATCTTCTTAGCATTCATATTATAATACCGATATCCCTTTTATAAATCAATATAGCCAACAAAGATACATCAGATAGCTCGAGGATCTAATTTACCGAGTTTCTGATGAATATATGTCGAGCATCTGAAGATTTAGGGATCTAGATTATTTAGAGGTGGAGATGTGATAAGTTCCTGAAGTTGCTAAAGAGACATTTTGAAACCAAGAACTCTTGATGGAGTCCAATTTATGAGATATGCAATAGATCAGCCACTTTATTCCCAATATTCCCGAGGAACATTCATGTCAAATAATAATGCTCAAACGACTTACAATAACTGTTGATTCTTCCATTCTGCTATACTATTTTGTTGGGGGAGTTTCAGCGCATGATGTTTAATGGTGAATGCCATGCTCGTGGTAAAAATCATTAAGAGCCGAGTTAAAATACTCCCCACCATTGTCAGATTACAAGACTCAAATTTTACTCTAGTATTATATGGCCACCATTTTATATAGGTCTGGAAAAGCAGATGACATATCTCCTCTATTTGAAAGTAGAGATACCTAGATCATATGAGTACATTCACTAATAAACATTACAATATCGAGCACCAAACAGAGTGGGAATCCAAGCAGGTCCCCATACATAAGAATAAATGGTCATAAATGGAATTGAATTTTTATTATAACTCTATACATATGAAATTCAGTAGCTTTTTGCCAACTCACAAATATCACACTTGAATTCAGAGTGTGTGATACTTAAAAATAATTTCAGTTTTATTTGTCTAAGATAATGAAAAGAAAGATGACCAAGATAACGATTCCATAAAATAACTTAGTCTTTGGCTGAGCAACTTCTATCAACACTTTTGACTTGACTTCACTTGACTTTTGGTTTGGATCACCATGCAAATCAAGATAGTAGAACTTTGCATATTTAACACTAGCGCTAAGAATATAGTGCATTGTAATATCCTAAAATACACAATAGTTAGGCCAAAATTTGACAATGTAGTTTAAGGTTTCAATGATTTAGCCAATAGATAGTAGATTATAAGAAAGAGATGAAATAATAAGAACAATATCTAAATTAAGAGAGTCAGAGTTAGATACTGATCCTTTATGAGTGATGGATGCTATGCCTCCATTAACAGTCAGGATATTTTTTTTGGTTGATGGTTGAATGGATCTAAGATGGTGAGGGAGTTTATCATATGATGAGTAACACCTATATCAATAATCCATGTACTATTTTGAGTAAGTTTTTTCATACCTGATGTTATATCAATATCATCACTTCATTTAATACTACTAGATGTGGCAATTGCACCTTGTCCAAGCTTTTTACAAGTCTTTCTATTGAAATTCCATTAGTCTGGATATCCTATAATTTCATAGCATCGTTCCTTGAAGTGTCCAACTTTGCCACAATGAGTACAAGTGTATGTGATGAACTTACTCAGTACTTTTTCTTTGAACTGGGGGCAAGTTTGAGTTGCTACAAGTACAACATGGTCCAGCAGAATCTTCGACTCTTCCATCATATGCCACTAGTTGTGATCCCTCTGCACATATGTATAATTAGACTCAAGATCAAAAGATGAATCCTTCTGGAGTATTTAACTCTAAGCATTATTAAATTCCAAATCAAGTTTGGTTAGGAAAATATGTGTTCTCAACCAAGTAATATGCTTATGGAGTGATACTACTCCATTAACATCCTCCCCTTGTGCATAAGTCCAGGCATCAATTTCTTGAAATATTCCAACCAGCTCATTATAATATACAGGTAATGGCTTACCATTCTAACATGTGGTGAATGATTTTCGATTTAATTCGAACAACTGAGTTGTATCAGATTTATCATAGAAGGTTTTTGAGATAACATTTAATATCTCCTTTGCTGTTGGAAGACGGATGAATCTTTGCATAAATGTTGGACTCATGGAATCAATCAACAAACTTTGGACTCGATTATTATTAATAAGTCAAGTCTCCAAAGCTTTATCTCTTATTGGTGGTTTTGGCGTTGTGCCAATAAGAAAGCTAAATTTGTTTTTAGCTTTAATTTGCGTCTTTATGAGTGTAGGCAGCGGGGTTAATCGCGTGCCCAAGTATCGGTGACCACGACATTGTGTGAGCTCAGGGCTCACTAGGAAATACATGGGGCCCAAAATGGAGATAGAGTCACCATTCGAATAAAAGCCACAATACACTATACAACAACTGGATTCCATGGAGGTTCCTAGAAGCCGTTATTAGAGATCAGGTTTGGAAACTAGGTATGGGCTTTTGGAATGCCCACCTAACCTTACAGTTGGCCTCCATGTATGTTTCGTATTTTATTACCTTTGATTATTAAATTATTTCCTTATTAACATGCTAATCACGATTGGTTTCCAATTTTAGATTTTATTCGAAGTTTGCACATTAGTCCCATTCATGCTTATGTCCCGACATTCAATCACAAATAAAAAAAATAAAAAAATAATAATAATTTACAACCATTCATTCCTAATAAAAAGGGGAGAGGAATTAAAGATTACAAATTTTGGTGAAAATAAACCGTACATAAATAAAAAAATAAACTAATAAATTATACAAATCAAAACTCTCCAAATTTGATTAATAAGGTAATCATTTAGTGATTATAAATTGCCAAATAATTCTTGCAACAAATAATAGGTAGTTATATCTTACAATCAACAATAATATCTACAAGTCATTAATAAATAATATTCACAAAATAAATAGAAATAAATTCATAAAAATAGTCCACAAAATAATATAATAGTATAACATTAAAAATAATACCAGACAACACAATAATTATGCATAAAATCAGGAGATATAACAAATTAAATGAGGAAATCATGCCAAATATACAAGATAAGAATTGAAAATTGAGGTAGAAATATGCAGAATTCTGGTTAAAGAGGCATCGCCTCTTGACCAGGTGGCGATGTCCTTGTTGCCTCATCATGCATAGAGACGTCGCCTCTTCAATAGAGACAGAAACAGACTACATTTCTTAAATCCTAAGAAATTCAATGATCACATAAATAAATAAGAAATAGACACAAATATACAAATATCAACTATCAATATTCAGTATCTCATGCAATCATGCTTCTCTATATCCTTAAATAATTAATATAGCTCAAGTAAACACACAAAATAGCAACAAATCAAAGCTTTTAATGAAGATAAAGAACTTAAAGCTTAAAAAGGGAGACTCACTGACTTGGATAAGCTGATATTGCTAACTAAGCTCTCAGAGCATGGTTGATGGGTTAGTGGCTTTGAATTCAAGAAGATTCCTTCCTCTTCTCAAGGGAGTCAAGTCTTCTAAGCTTCCAAGTCTCTTCCTTCTTCTTCTTCCTTTTCTCTTCTTTTCTTTTTTTCTTCCTTTTCTATCTGTCTTTTTTCTTTTTTCCTAGAATTTTTTTCTTCAGGTTACCCCCTCAAGTTGCCAACCTTCTCTCTCATGCCCCCACATCCTCTTTTAAAGCCTCTCACCCTCTCCCCTTTTTCAATTTTCCAACAAACCCATTCTTACCCTCTCCCTTTACTTTTTTCATTCCCTAGGCTCTTTCCCCTCTTTTTCCTTTTTTTATTCCCTATCCTTTTCATTCCCTATTTTTTACGTCAAAAAATAACTAAATCTTCAATAGGTGAACCTCCAACCATTGCCATTAATGACATTTAATGTTGTAGAGAGTGGGTGAAGCGTCACCTCACTGATGTTGGGGCGAAGAGGCTGTCACGACCCAAAACAGGGGCCATGACCGGCACTAGGGAACGGGAATTCTTTCGAATCTTGAACCCGTAGCAAGCCTAAAAATAAAATAAATCATACAATAATAATAACACTTAATGCAGCGGAAATAAAATCATAAATATCAAGATAATAATCCATCATGGAATTTAAATCAAATCCAAATCTCATATATAAATAAACTCTTTAATACAAGTTTCCATTCAAATTCTCAAATTACATAACTCACACAAATATAATACAAAAAACCCATAATTTATTTACAACTAATGTAGTGTCTAGATTATAAAAATAAAACTCAAGACTCAGATAAGCAGTTTACATAAAGAAGCCGGGGCGGAAGAAATCCGGCGTACAAGCCTGTTACTGAGGTCTGAGGAAGAAGACTCTCCTGAAAAATGGTCAACGGAGGGGAGTCAGACTTCACTGAGTGAATTACTATAATATATATACATGCATACTAAATGCCGATGCACACAGTCAACAGTATATATATACTAAGTATATATACAAGCAAATACACACAAATGCAATAAAATCATTTTATATATATTTTTATTGGAAATCATAGTTCATGAAGGATCAGATAGAACCCTAGAATATCGCAACCTCGAAAATAGTGTTAGACAACACTCTAGCCATACAGGCTCACTTATTCCAATATATTCACTTGTTCCATTTGGACAGTAGACTGGCCCCGAGACACAAAGTCAACCGAGCTCCAGCAGTCTGACTGTCAGTGTGATTGGCCCCGAGACACTTGGTCAACCAAGCTCCAACAATCACACTCCCAAATAACATCACACATTAGATAAATCAATTCCAATCAATATCCTCAAACTGGTTAGTAATATAGCCTAAATGCTATAAGCGTACCGGTACGTACTCGGTCCTAGTGCTGCCCACTAGGTAGCACGTTCTATCGATATCCTTCATTAAAATATAAAGCATACATTCTTAAAAACAAATGATGCATGAACTTAAATAGAATAGCAACATAAACCATATATATAGTAAAAATATACCAAAAGTAAACCAGGTATATTTCGAGTATATATACGTCAAATAAATCCAATATAATTACAAAATAAGCTAGAAATATACTTAAAAACATTTTAAACCTAATTTATTAGCAAAACATGCATATGATTTAAAATATACCGAAAATATACTAAAGATAAACCACAATAAACTAAAAATAAATATAAGTAATAATTGAATTATTTATGCATAATTAATCACAATAAAACATATATTTCTAAATCATGCACCCTAAACATATATATATATATAATAGTAACTCACACTTAGTATGCTCCTCGAGATGGGTTCGACGGGCCTGGTCCACTAGGCCTCGGTCTCGGCGTAACTAAACAAATAAAAATAACAGACATCAGAATAAACCTAACGAAAAATCCTAGAAACTCGATCTAGAATATTGGACACAGAATCAGAATTAGGGTTCGACCGGACATCACGTTTTACGAGAATTCTACCAAAAATTCGGCAGAACCTCCCCTGTAAAACGGACATCTCTCTACTCAAAGAGTAGAGCCGGCCCTGCAAAGAAACACACTTCAAAAAATAGACACAGAAACACATCCATAACCCCTCGGTCGGACTCCAAACTACAGTCTATCGACCGGGGTTCACAATTCACAGAACAATTATAAAAATACCGAAAATACCCTTATATCATAGAAATACATTTTATAAGTAGAAATTACGTAATTAATCCTAAAACACAATAAAAACCGATAAAAACTCATTTTATTAGAAAAATCGTATATTATATATATAATTGAAAATAATTCACGAGAAATAGTTTTAATTAATTAAAAATACTAAATAATTTGTAGAAATAATTTTTATACCTTAAATAACTATTAAAACCAATTTAATTACATTTTTAGCCAATTTATGGTAAAATTACCAAAATACCCCTATATGTATAAATATACTAAAATTACTCCAAAAATTCACCAAAAATAATTTAATTGCACAAAATTAATTTTCTCAACATATTTATCAATAATATCAATAATTAAACTCAATTAACTAATTAATTTCAATTAAAAACACAATTAACCTAATTTTCCAAAATTACATAAACTAATTAAATTCAAAATAAATACATAGAAATTCATAAAAATTCCAAATAAATTTCTATAATTCATTTTAACACCTATATATATCATAAAACATAATTTCATAATTTAATTAATTAATTTTCGAAAATTAGAAAAAAATATTCAAAAATACCCAAAAATCAAAATAATCTCCAAAAATTCCAAAAAAATTCACACATGTAGATTAAGCTACTAGGATCAACATTTGTTAAGGGACTTTTCATGAATCAATCAATTCTAAGTTTAAAAAATTCAAGAAGCTAAAATGGCTGAATTGAAGATTTAGCTCAAACCTCTTCAACCACTTATTTTCAAGCCAAAAGGAGCTTAGAATAGGGATGATCGGAGCTCAAGGAGTCAATGAAGACCGGCAGTGCACGAAATGGTGGCCGGAATAGTGGTCGATGGCGAAGAGCTCAACTTGCTGCCATCGCGAATTCCGAGCGTTCCAGCGGGCTTCCGATGGCCTGGTCACGTCGGAGAGGAAGAGGAAGGAAGGGGGAGGAGGTTGGTGGTAGCTGATGGCAGCGAAGGGTGGTCCGGCGTGCTGGAACGGGAGGGGCAGTAAGGGTAGGGCGTCGAGAGAGAAAGAGAAGGAGGGAGGGGCAATTCGGTAATTTGGCACTAAATTTTGATTTTTGACATATAATATGTATATATATATACTTTACACTATATATTAAAATAATATAAATTCACACACATTAAATATACACCACACACATATAATTTAATATTTTAAATAATTATACACTAAAAATAATTAAATAATATTAAAGCTAATAATAAATAATAAAAATATTAGGGTAATTAATTAAACCCTAGTTAAATAAATAAATGTACAGGTATATCCTATTTAGTACTATAAAAATATATATGAGTTCATGCAAGTCCGTAAATCTAATTAAAATAATTAATAGTAAATTATTTACGTGAAAATTTCCCCGAAAATACAAGTCTCGGGAAAATTTTACTATAAAATACTTAAACTAATATACAATAATTAAAATAAGTTTTAAATACATATCAACTCATAAAAATATCATAATTATATACAAAATTATTAACACTGCATATCCCGATGCAGTATTAAAATATTTAAAAACTCAGGATATTACAGTCTCCCCCCCTTACAAGAATTCGTCCCCGAATTCCAGAAAGAAAATGATCACAAGATCAGGAAGGGAAGAGATACGGGTAAGAAGCTTGCATCTCAGCTTCAGTCTCTCACGTATGCTCCTCAACTCTGTTACTACGCCACAGAACTTTGACCATCGGATTCTGCTTCGAACGCAATTGTCGGACTTGATAATCAACGATCGCCACAAGTTCTTCCACAAACGTCAGATCTTCACTCATTTCTACACTATCGGGCTGCAACACATGTGAAGGGTCTGAGACATACTTCCTCAGCATCGAGATATGAAATACTGGATGCACTTGTGACATACTCGGAGGCAAATCCAACCGATATGCAACAGTGCCTACTTTCTCCAGAATCTCAAACGGTCCGATATATCTCGGTGCTAACTTACCCTTCCTGCCAAATCTCATCACACCCTTCATCAGAGATACCTTCAGAAAAATGAAATCTCCAACCTCAAACTCCACATCTCTGCGCCTAGGATCTGCATAACTCTTCTATCTGCTAACTGCGGTCTCTAATCTACGTTTAATCACGATGACTTTCTCTGCAGCATCCTGAACCATCTCAGGTCCAGTCAAAGCTCTTTCACGAAACTCATCCCAACTCAGAGGGGATCTACACTTCCTTCCATACAAAGCCTCATATGGTGCCATACCAATACTGCTATGGTAGCTGTTATTATATGCAAACTCTACGAGTGGAAAATGATCATCCCAGCTACCTCCCAAATCCAGGACACATATCCTCAACATATCTTCCAGTGTCTGGATCGTCCTCTTAGACTGACCATCTATCTGAGGATGAAAAGCAGTACTGAAGTCCAACCTAGTGCCCATCGCTTCCTGCAACTTCTGCCAAAAATTAGAAGTAAATACCGAACCTCTATCTGACACAATGGACACAGGTACTCCATGAAGGCATACAATATGCTTCACATATAACTTTGCTAAACTAGCTACAGAATAAGTGGCTTTCACAGGCAAGAAATGTGCAGACTTCATCAACCTATTTACAATCACCCAGATGGAATCGTATCCATCCTTCGAACGAGGTAAACCGACCACAAAATCCATAGCTATCCTTTCCCACTTCTACTCGGGAATAGGAAGAGGCTGAAGCTTCCCAGAAGGCTTATGATGCTCAGCTTTCACTTGCTGACACGTCAGACACTTAGCAACATAATCAGCGACATCCTTCTTCAATCCATCCTACCAGTATAAGTCTCTGATACTGTGGTACATCTTAGTGACACCTGGATGTACGCTATAGGCTGTAGAATGTGCTTCCTCTAGGATCTCTTCTCTCAAATCATCCACATCAGAAACACACAATCTACCACTGATCCATAACACACCATCATCATCAAGTGTGAAATCAGTGAACTTCCCTGCTCTGACATTCTTTGCAAGCTCTTTTAGAATAGGATCTCGGCTCTGAGCTACTTTAATCCTATCCCTCAGTACAGATCGCACCTTAAATTGAGCTAGCAGTCTACCTGATCTACTGATCTTCATCATCAGACCTTGGTCCACCATCAGATGCAACTCTTGGATCAATGGTCTCCTCTCAACACTAATGTAAGCAAGACTGCCTGAGGACTTTCTACTCAAGGCATCTGCTACTACATTAGTTTTACCTGGATAATATAATATCTCACAGTCATAATCCTTCAACAATTCCAACCATCTCCTCTGCCTCAGATTCAGATCTCTCTGCTGGAAAATGTACTTAAGGCTCTTGTGATCAGTAAATATCTCACAAATCACCCTGTACAAATAATGTCTCCAAATCTTCAAAGCAAAGATCACTGCAGCCATTTCAAGGTCATGTGTAGGATAGTTCTGCTCATGCTTCTTCAACTGCCTCGAAGCATAGGCTATCACCCTTCCATTCTACATCAACACACAACCAAGGCCAACTCTAGAGGCATCACAATAAACTGTGAACTTATCCACACTATTAGGCAAAGCTAACACTAGGGTTGTGGTCAATTTCTCCTTCAATAACTGAAAACTATTCTCACAAGCTTTTGACCACTCAAATCTAACATTCTTCTGAGTCAAGCGAGTCATAAGGGCTACAATTCTAGAAAAATCTTGCACAAACCGCCTATAATACCTGGTTAAACCCAGAAAATTTCGAATCTCAATAACAGAAGTCGGTCTAGGCCACTCAGACACTACTTCAATCTTATGTGGATCAACCTGGATACCTTCTTTAGACATTACGTGTCCAAGAAAAGAAACACTCTCCATCCAGAAATCACACTTCGAGAATTTAGCATAAAGCTGATGATCTCTCAGTGTTTGTAGTACAATCCTCAAGTGATATACATGCTCCTCCATACTCCTTGAATAAACCATTATATCATCAATGAAGACTACCACAAACTGATCCACATACTATCTGAATACCCTATTCATCAGGTCCATAAAAGCTGCTGGTGCATTAGTCAAACCAAAAGACATCACCAGAAACTCATAATGGCCATATCGAGTACGGAATGCCATTTTAGGGACATCGGCTTCACTAATCCGTAGCTGATGATAACCCGACCTCAAGTCAATCTTGGAAAAGAACTGTGCACCCTGTAGTTGATCAAACAAGTAATCTATCCTCGGGAGAGGATACTTGTTCTTCACTGTCACCTTATTAAGCTCTCTGTAGTCAATGCACAGTCTCAGGGTACCATCCTTCTTCTTCACAAACAGGACTGGTGCACCCTAAGGAGAAACACTAGGTCTGATAAAACCCTTATTCAATAACTCTTACAACTACTCCTTCAACTCTGCAAGAGCCATTCTGTAGGGTGGCATAGATATAGGATTAGTACCTGGAACCACATCTATACAGAACTTAATCTCTCTGTGAGGTGGTAAACCTAGCAACTCCTCAGGAAAAACATCAGGAAACTCACAAGCAACAGGAACATCTGTGAGTGAAAACTTCTCCACTGAAGTATCCCTGACTGATGCCAAATATCCCTGACAACCTTTCCTCAACAACTTCCTAGCCGTAATAGCAGAAATAAGATTCTGAGGTGCTGAACTCCTATCACCCACAAACTTAAAATCTTCTTCATTAGGAATTCTGAAAGTCACCTCTTTATTCCTGCAATCTGCCACAACATAGTGCTAAGATAACCAGTCCATTCCTAGAATAACATCAAACTCCATCACATCCAACAGAATCAAATTAGTGGGTAATTCTCTATCTCCCACGAGAACTGGACAACCAGAAAGAACAATATCAGTGTCCAAAGAATCGCAAAGAGTAGTGGCAACAGACAAAGGAAAAGCCATCCTCAAAGCTTGCCAACAAGACTTGGAAGCAAAAACGGGAGAAATAAACGAATGCGTGGCATCCGGATCAAACAAAACCCATGCATCCAGGTAACAAACAGAAACAATACCTGCCACAATTGCATTAGATGCCTGAGCATCCTGCTGAGTAAGGTGGAAGACTCTGGCCTGACCTCGACCTCTTTGCTGACTGGTAGAAGCCTGGCCAATACCTCTGGCACCTCCTTTAGTACCTCTACCACGACTCTGCTATGGGGCAAACTGAGTGGAACTCTGATGCTGGGTTGGGGGTAACTGAAATGGAATGGGTGCAGCATTAGCAATCGACTGTTGTGGAAATCATGGAATCTGCGGCTGCTGATACCCCGAGTAAGGACACGATTTGGCAAAATGTCCTGTCTGGCCGCATCTGAAGCATGTCAGTGGTGTCAGATAACATGGTCCCTGATGGACTCTACCGCAGGTCTGGCATACACTGGTAGCTGATCCAGAACTATGACCACTGCTGCTGCTTGAAGCACCTGACCCAAATCTGAACAATCTACGCTGACCTCCACGACCATGTCTACTGCTCTGATGCACTCACTGCTGCTGCCTCTGACTCTGTTGAGTCTGACCTCGCTACTGACTACTAGAACCAACATGAAAACTAGAGTACGAAGTAGCCTGCAATCCACTCGACTGAACTCCTAACTGGTAATAATCAGGCATCGCTCCCTGCCTAACTAGCCTCAGCTCAATCTCCTTGGCCAACTCAATCACAGATTCTAGAGTAAAGCCTGCTGTAGGCATACCAGCAAATGCTGAACCCAATTCGGTGACATATTTAGTGACTGCGAAATACTGGTCTCACATCAGATCCTCTGCATATCTACCCAGCCGAAGAACTCTTGGGTGTACTCCTCTACTGATCGATCACCGCGAGAAATGCTGGTTAAATGGAGAGGATGGCTCATACGGAGAGGCTTTGGATAGAATCTCCTCATAAATCGCTCTCGGAACTGAGCCCAGGTCATTGTCATCATATAGGGTTGGATCATCTGAATAAACCAATCTAAGGCTGGTCGCTCGACAGACAACTCGACGATTATGATCCGCTGGTACTCGGTATGAGTAGTCCGAGTCCGAGTCTCGATCGCATACAGAAAGTCTAACGGATTGGAAGTCCCATCGAACGCAATCCTGCCAACTCGGGTATAGAACAAAGCTGCCTCAGGGTCAGACATACCCTGCTGATAGGCAGGTTGAATAGGATGAACAACTAGAGGTATAGGAACATCAAATTCAGGCTCAACAGGCTCCTCGTCCTGTAACTCTCTCTGCCTATGGTGACCTGTTGCTCCTCGAGGTCTACCTCTACCACGACCTCTACGTCTAACTGGCTGCTCAGGAGGTAAAACCTCATCCTGAAAAGATTCATCATCCTCGGCCTCAACGACCGGTGGAGCGACACGCGCTCGCCTCCTCATTCTGAAAACACAACAGAACGAATCAGACAAAATAGACAATGGAGGAATAACGCAGAAAACTAAAGCAAGGAATACTTATTAAGACATACTCGAACCTAATTCACTGCAGTAGTTACCAAAAGAAAACACAACTCTGAAAACTAGGGCCACGACTCACACAGCCTAAGCCCTGACACAGAACTCCGCTCTGATACTAACTTTGTCACGACCCAAAACAGGGGCCATGACCGGCGCTAGGGAATGGGAATTCTTTCGAATCCGGAACCCGTAGCAAGCCTAAAAATAAAATAAATCATACAATAATAATAACACTTAATGTAGCGAAAATAAAATCATAAATATCAAGATAATAATCCATCATAGAATTTAAATCAAATCCAAATCTCATATATAAATAAACTCTTTAATACAAGTTTCCATTCAAATTCTCAAATCACATAACTCACACAAATATAATACATAAAACCCATAATTTATTTACAACTACTGCAGTGCCTAGATTATAAAAATAAAACTCAAGACTCAGATAAGCAGTTTACATAAAGAAGCCGGGGTGGAAGAAATCCGGCGTACAGGCCTGCTACTGAGGTTTGAGGAAGAAGACTCTCCTGAAAAATGGTCAACGGAGGGGAGTCAGACCTCACTGAGTGAATTACTATAATATATATACATGCATACTAAATGCCGATGCACATAGTCAACAGTATATATATACTAAGTATATATACAAGCAAATACACACAAATGCAATAAAATCATTTTATATATATTTTTATTGGAAATCATAGTTCATGAAGGATCAAATAGAACCCTAGAATATCGTAACCTCGAAAATAGTGTTAGACAACACTCTAGCCATACAGGCTCACTTATTCTAATATATTCACTTGTTCCATTTGGACAGTAGACTGGCCCTAAGACACAAAGTCAACCGAGCTCCAGCAGTCTGACTGTCAGTGTGATTGGCCCCGAGACACTTGGTCAACCAAGCTCCAACAATCACACTCCCAAATAACATCACACATTAGATAAATCAATTCCAATCAATATCCTTAAACTGGTTAGTAATATAGCCTAAATGCTATAAGCGTACCGGTACGTACTCGATCCTAGTGCTGCCCACTAGGTAGCACGTTCTATCGATATCCTTCATTAAAATATAAAGCATACATTCTTAAAAACAAATGATGCATGAACTTAAATAGAATAGCAACATAAACCATATATATACTAAAAATATACCAAAAGTAAACCAGGTATATTTCGAGTATATATACGTCAAATAAATCCAATATAATTACAAAATAAGCTAGAAATATACTTAAAAACATTTTAAACCTAATTTATTAGCAAAACATGCATATGATTTAAAATATACTGAAAATATACTAAAGATAAACCACAATAAACTAAAAATAAACATAAGTAATAATTGAATTATTTATGCATAATTAATCAAAATAAAATATATATTTCTAAATCATGCACCTTAAACATATATATATAAAATAGTAACTCACATTTAGTGTGCTCCTCGAGATGGGTCCGACGGGCCTGGTCCACTAGGCCTCGGTCTCGGCATAACTAAACAAACAAAAATAACAGACATCAGAATAAATCTAACGAAAAATCCTAGAAACTCGATCTAGAATATTGGACACAGAATCAGAATTAGGGTTCGACCGGACATCACGTTTTACGAGAATTCTACCAAAAATTCGATAGAACCTCCCCTGTAAAATGGATATCTCTCTACTCAAAGAGTAGAGCTAGCCCTGCAAAGAAACACACTTCGAAAAATAGACACAGAAACACATCCATAACCCCTCGGTCGGACTCCAAACTATAGTTTACCAACCGGGGTTCACAATTCACAGAACAATTATAAAAATACCGAAAATACCCTTATATCATAGAAATACATTTTATAAGTAGAAATTACGTAATTAACCCTAAAACATAGTAAAAACCGATAAAAACTCATTTTATTAGAAAAATCGTATATTATATATATAATTGAAAATAATTCACGAAAAATAGTTTTAATTAATTAAAAATACTAAATAATTTGTAGAAATAATTTTTATACCTTAAATAACTATTAAAACTAATTTAATTACATTTTTAGCCAATTTAGGGTAAAATTACCAAAATACCCCTATATGTATAAATATACTAAAATTACTCCAAAAATTCACCAAAAATAATATAATTGCACAAAATTAATTTTCTCAACATATTTATCAATAATATCAATAATTAAACTCAATTAACTAATTAATTTCAATTAAAAACACAATTAACCTAATTTTCCAAAATTATATAAATTAATTAAATTCAAAATAAATACATAGAAATTCATAAAAATTCCAAATAAATTTCTATAATTCATTTTAACACCTATATTTATCATAAAACACAATTTCATAATTTAATTAATTAATTTTCGAAAATTAGAAAATAATATTAAAATATTCAAAAATACCCAAAAATCAAAATAATATCTAAAAATTCCACAAAAATTGAAAAATGTATATTAAGCTACTAGGATCAACATTTGTTAAGGTACTTTTCATGAATCAATCAATTCTAAGTTCAAAAAATTCAAGAAGCTAAAATGGCTGAATTGAAGATGTAGCTCAAACCTCTTCAACCACTTGTTTTCAGGCCAAAAGGAGCTTAGAATAGGGACCACCGGAGCTCAAGGAGTCAATGAAGACCGGCGGTGCGTGAAATGGTGATCGAAATCGTGGTTGACGGCGAAGAGCTCAACTTGCTGCCATCGCGAATTCCGGGCGTTTCAGCGGGCTTCCGACAGCCTGGTCACGTCGGAGAGGAAGAGGAAGGAAGAGGGAGGAGGTTGGCGGCAGCTGATGGCAGCGAAGGGCGGTCCGGCGTGCTGGAACGGGAGGCGCAGTGAGGGTAGGGCGTCGGGAGAGAAGGAGAAGGAGGGAGGGGCAATTCGGTAATTTGGCACTAAATTTTGATTTTTGACATATAATATGTATATATATATATACTTTACACTATATATTAAAATAATATAAATTCACACACATTAAATATACACCACACACATATAATTTAAATTTTTAAATAATTATACACTAAAAATAATTAAATAATATTAAAGCTAATAATAAATAATAAAAATATTAGGGTAATTAATTAAACCCTAGTTAAATAAATAAATGTACATGTATACGCTATTTAGTACTATAAAAATATATATGAGTTCATGCAAGTCCGTAAATCTAATTAAAATAATTAATAGTAAATTATTTACGTGAAAATTTCCCCGAAAATGCAAGTCTCAGGAAAATTTTACGTAAAATACTTAAAATAATATACAATAATTAAAATAAGTTTTATATACATATCAACTCGTAAAAATATCATAATTATATATAAAATTATTAACACTACATATCCCGATGCAGTATTAAAATATTTAAAAACTCGGGATATTACAGAGGCGATGCCTCTTCGTTGAGGCGATCGCCTCTTCGTTGTAGGGCCTGTAGGCTAAGAGGCGATGCGCTTGAGCTTGAGCTTTATTTTGGGCTTGGATATAATATTGTTGGGCTTGACTTAGTATTTTGCGCTTTCTGAGTCAATTTTAGAGAAGTCTCGGGCTCCCATTGCATTCAAAACTCAAACTTTCTCATCATTGGGCTTTGGTTGCAAGCCAATCAAACTAACGGTGTCCACAATAAGTTGTGACCATAGAGGATAGTTCGTATCATTAAGAATAATTCCTATAGAAAAGGGAGAATTATCTTTGATACCATGAAATATAAAATTTAGAGAAAAAAAGAGAAAAATTAAGGGAAATATTTTTTTTATATTTCATAAGAGAGACTACAACCCTTATATATACACACAGAAAACCTAATCATATCCTAATTAGGAATAGAATAGCATCCTAAACAAAATAAATATTTTATTACTAATTGTATACAAATATTTACTTCATAATATATATAATCAAAATATTTACTTCCTCAACATTATGCGACTCATTATACTTGGTATAATTTGTCAATTTGACATCTCAACTTACAATTTTATAATTTGAATACTTAAACTCGCTTAAAATATACTAATATGCACTGATATGATGACATAATACATTTATCACCTCATGTTATAGTTACTTTTTGTTATTTTAAAAAATTTACTTGCAATTTTTATTAGTTAAGCTCTTGAGATATGAGACAAGCTAATTTATTATTCTTATGTCATATATATTAACAGAAGTTTTAAAATTATATTTTAAATAAATTTAACTGTTAAAATAATAGAATTATAAGTTAAAAAATTAAAATAATAAAAAATAACAAATACAATTGTCATGAATATATTATGCCTCATATTAACATGAATTTAGTTTGAGTTGGAAGTTAATTTATGAAGAAAATAAAAATCAGATTCAAACCTTTGAGGGTTGAATACCCATTTCTTCTCGTCGTTATCCTAGCATGGGACACCAAAGAACACTTAAAAACAAATTTCACGTGCTCATATGAGCATTTGTTTGTTTATTTATTTTGTCATTAACAAAATAAATGTAACTAATGAATACGTAATTGCATCCTCACTTATTGGCGGTATATTATTTTCAAAAAATTTATACTATTTTATTTTTTTAATTAACAGAAAAGCATAAAAAATATAAAATTATATTCATTTCCTTCTTTTATATAGTTTTGGAGAACTGCAATAACAGAGGATAGCTAATCCATTTTCAATATCACATATGTGTTTTATTTTTTTTTAATTTAACCAAATTATTATTTTATTAAAATTATAAATAATATGTTAAATTAAGTTAATTTTATCAAAATTTAAATTTTTTTATAACGATACAAAAGATCGATAGGATGGTAATTTTTAATATTATCAATTTGAATTACATGATTTTTCTCTTTAAAATTAAGTAAAAATTAATTTTATAAACTAATGATAATTGAATTCAAATTTTACATTTTTAGGATATTGTTGTAGTTAAATCAGAAAGAAGTTAATTTCACAAATTAATATCAGCAGTCTAAGTCCTACATCTTAACATGTCATTGTAATGAAACAGTCAGTAAGCACTCCTTCATTAGAAAAAAGAATAACCCAAGTAATAGAAGTTGCGTAAAGTAACAAAGTAGACAGTAGAATTCTATTTTAAGCAGGAAATAACATAATTTTTTTAAAAAAACATAACCTATAGTCTTCTTAACCTGTTATAACAAAAATTATTTTTTTTTAATTACAAAATTTTTTAATCAGTGATTATGAAGAATTTTAAAAATTCTAAAATTTATAAAAATTAATCATACCTTACCATGATAATACTGAAAATTACTATATATTGGAGAATGCAAATAAGATCATACACTGAAAGTTAATGATACGGCATCTCGATAACATTGAAAATCTTTGGAGAGTGTAATTAAGATCATATAATAAAGTTTGAAAACATAGATAGTTTTATTTATCATCACATGAGCTACACATTGATCTTCATCAAATCAAACATTACGACATTTTTAGAAAATACAACGACAACACTATAATGTGATGCCCTATATTTAACTAGTACACTAGATAGATGGCATGCATCTAGTTGCGAGTTTAAACAACTGAGGATATGTTGTTGATGGGTCTCCAGTAGGCCTCAAGTCAATGGTTAGCAATAGTCCCATCGCTGCATTTACTTGGATAAGATTGGACATCTTGAGTATATTATAATCATCATTTTGCAAGTATATTGTGGGAAAGTTTCCACCCATAGATGTTTGAATTGCAGTCGACAGGATCCTCCAAATATCCTCTAAGATGATTATGCCTCCTTTTAGAACTAATCCTGTGGTGTAATGGCGGGCCAATATGTTCACAACAGATCTTACTCTTGCAGCCTCTGAGGTCATTTGGATAATGACTATAACAGAAGTAGCAATGTTTGTTTTTGTGGGACTGCTGGGATAATCATAAAGTTGCACAACTGCAGCATTTAATTGTTTGGCTCTGAGTACTACCTCTTCTCTGTATGCTCCAGCAACCTGCAAACCTGCGTAGCTGCCACCATATGGAAATTTGGTTTTGGTTGTTTCTTCAAAAAGTGGAGAGTTGTATATAGCATCGGAAACATCCTAAAAGAAGTAGGAATTGTCATTAACTCTAAAACCAACAACATTTGCATTGATTACATCTAATGCGATTTTTAGCCTGCGACCTCCAGAATCAATATCGACCAAAGCAAACCTCCGATCACTATTGACAGGCACTTGTTTCGGCAACACTGGTATGCCTTGGCTAACTTGGCCACTCTCCAATGCTTCTCGTAACAGCGACACAAAGGCCTTGTGGGTTCGTACATCGTTACTGTTTGCTCTAAAATACAGTCTTGTAGCTTGCTGTTATGGGTACAAAGACAACAGTCCAGCAAACAAACCATGTTGCCACCACAATATCCACCTTCATATTATCAACTGTTTGTTGTAGCTTGATTTTTTTTTTTTTTTTTTTTTTTTTTTTTTGCTTCGAGTTCTTCTGGGTACCTGTCAAAAGATTAAAAAAAAAAAATTTACTTAATATTCCCTCCGTTTCTTTTTAATTGTTGTTTTATATTGAATTTTTTTCTAATTTATTTGACGTTTTCAATTATTAGTGTAGTTTAACTACATTTTTTCCTATCATACCTTTATTTATACATACATTACTTTTGAAAATATATAAAACTAATAATTTATTAAAAATATTATTATAAGGGTAGTATAGTATTTTACACATATATTAATTTATGTATATAATCTTTAAACGATAATTAAAAAAGAATAGATAAAATAATAATTATAATAATAACAACAACTACTTCCGTGCATGTCCATTGTGTTATGAGATCAATATAATATCATCTTAATTATTTATAATATAGTAATTAATGAGTTTGGAGCTCATTATTCCTATTTATATTTCAAAGATAAAGCAACCGAACAAAAAAAACAGAAAAATCTAAATTGCAAGCTCATGATTACTTGCAAACTTAGATGCTGAGGAGTGAGGATTAAGAATAGATGGTTTTTAACGTTGATAATCATCACCTTTTACAGGGGAACGATCGTCATTTTCTATGTTAAATTTTTCATTTTATGATTATCATAAATTATATATGATTATCTTTTTATAAGTATTTAAGATACTTATAACATATGGATAGATATGTATGTTTTTATGTATATGTAATACTTAATAAAGATTTATGATCTTTCAAATTAAAAATTTATCACAAGTTAACATATATTTTATAGATTATGTAGGTGTTTCGTTTAGCTGATTGGAGCAGTTGTTAGAGATTTATTGTCAAAAGGTTGATCAAAATGTGTTTGGTAAATTTTTAAATCAGTAAGTGATAGTTGAATGACTCTCAATCCGCTGCTGATTCAATCAGCTCCAAATATGAGATTTTTCAAAACTACTCACTACAATTGTTCTGCTTTTACAAAATTAACCTTATTAAAAATATCGGCTCACTACACTTACATCCAATCAATCTTGACCGTCAATTGGTATGAAAAAAAATTAACCTTATTTTTGTTGTTTCTTTTTATTAGCAAAGAATTTAATAATCTAATAATATTGTAGAAAGTTTTATATGTTTTAATGAATACAATTTGGATTGTTGCATACAAATTCAATTAGGTTGTTAAAAGAGAAAAAATTAATAATATTATTTTGCACTTATTAAGAAATTATGAATTTAATACTATATTATTATTTAAAAATTATTAATAATATTGTTGTTGTAAAATTTATTATATTGTAATTATTATTGTTTGTTTGTATAAAATAAATAAATTATATTTAGAATAGTCATGTTATATAATAACTGAAACAATCCACGTACATTTCACCAAACATTATTACAAATCAGTTAACAGTTATTAGCTATCAGCTAATGGAAATAGTTAAACCAAATATACCTTATATCTTATAAATTTCATTTGGTGGAGCAGTAAAAACTTTCAATGTACCATTTGAGATGCGGAATTCAATCCCGCCTCCTCTCTTACCAACTAATAAAAATAAATCCTTATCTTCATAAAAGAAAATTTTAAATTTTCATTCATTTAGAGCTTAATGAGTTGTGGTATATAATTAATAGCGTAGTTAATTTAATAAATCATGGTATATAATATTTCCTCTATTCCAAACTGATTATCACTTTTTCAAATAAAAAAATTCCAATTATTTATCATTTTTACATATTCAATGCAACATCAATTTTTTCTTTTCTATTTTATCCTTTGTTAACTTTATCTATATTAATTAGTTTTGCAAAATCTTATATTCCCTCCATTTTAAATTAATTGTCTTTTTTCAAATAAAAAAATTCCAATTATTTGTCACTTTTATATATCCAATGCAACTTTAATTTTTTTTATCCTTATGTTAACCTTATCTATATTAATTAGTTTTGTAAAATTCTGTTAGTCTTTTTAATGTTTTCAAAATGTTGTCTCGTATTTTAAAAAGAAATTCTTTATAACAATTTATAGTTCAAGTATGAAATATTCCATCCATTCCATTCCAATTGTTATTTAAGGTAGTGTTACGAATATTAAGAATCATATTTAATAAATATAATTATAGGTGCAAATGACTATATAGCCCTCTTTTAGAAAGACTACAAGTTAATGTGAACTATAATTACTCCAATAAAAAGCTTATTATAAAACCAAGATATGGGTAAAATTGGAAAGAATAATTTATTTTTTATTGGTAATCTAAAAACGTCAATTGGAGTGGAACAAATCCAATTTTCTTAAAAGACAATTGGAATGGAATTAAGGGAGTAATAGAATAAGATAATTTTGAAAAGAGAATGTGCCACAATTATTTTTAGTAATAAATTTTGAATATATTTAGAGAAGGGTAATTTAGTCCCATTTAGCTATTTTATCCCCATAACTAAGCATATTAAATGCTTTCTTAATCCAAGTGAACTACTAAAAAAATAGTTAGTTTGGAATGGAGGGAGTAAATCTTTCTAATATGCAAAAAATGTTAATTTAATCTCATTCAGCTACTCCCTCCATTCCATTGCAATTGCCATTTAAGATATTGTCACAAAAATTAAGAATCATATTTAATAGACATAATTATAGGTGCAAATGACTATATAACCCCCTTTTAGAAAAACTAAAAGTTAATGTAAATTACAATTACTCCAATAAAAAACTTACTCTAAAATCAAGATATAGGTAAAATTAAAAAGAAGAATTTATTTTTTATTGGTAATCTAAAAACGTCAATTGGAGTGGAACAAATTCAATGTTCTTAAAAGACAATTGGAATAGAATCAAGGAAGCATTTTTTTTCCCTATAATTAAGTCTATTAAATTCTTTTTTAATCCAAGTGAAATATTAAAAAAAAGAAAATTAGTTTGGAATGTAGGGAGTAGTCTCTTTTATCATTCATTGAAAATATTACTCCCTCTATTCCTAATTATTTGACATTTTAGGTGTCTATTTTTGTTCCTGACTATTTGACATTTTAAGTTACCAATACATTTTAACTACTTTTTTTCCTATCCTACCCTTATTTTATTAATTGAATAGATATACTCCTTTTGGGACTATACAAAGCTAATAATTGGTTAAGAGAATTATTATTGATACCCCATATACATATATTCCTATTTAATTAAGGTCTTTATTTCCTATACAGGTTATACGGAAAGGGAAGGTAGCTAAATTCATTCAGGAAAAGGTTCTTGCCTCAAGAATACTCCCAAAAAAAGAAGGAATACTCTCCTAATTGGACTAGGACTCCTATCCAAAGAGGAATCCTACCCCTTTCATGTTTAAGTATCACTACTACTATAAATAGGAGCCCATAGCCCTTATTCTCATTCATTTTATTCTCTTATATCCTTATTGTCCTCTTTTCTCTCTTTAGAATTTCTCGCTGTTTCTAACTTAGGCATCGAAGGGTTTATGGGGATCCTCCCCACCTCTCATATTGTTCATCATTGACCACTTGCAGGCTTCCATCTCAAGAGTTTCGAAACACAAGTTATCAAGTGGTGCCATATATGGGAACTTTTAAGAAAAAGCCATTCATGCATCTGCTAAGTTAAGACATTGACGCCATGACTTTTAGCCCACCGCCAATCTCGACTCCTAACACTCACATCAACCTCTCTACACCTATTCCTCTAATCAATCTGTCAATACCTCTCCCAATGGCATTACCTCCAACCCCTTTCCAATATGCTAGACCTTTATTCGGAGGTGCGCACTTTCCTTTTAGAAACACCCAGGGGTGGCCGGCTCTGGGCACTGACTTTCCATATTATGCCCCCTTGTAACACCATCACCAATCTATACCTTCTATACCTTTTCCAAACCTAACAGATACACCAACTATAACTACGCCTAACCTAAACACTATAACACAAACACTCAACCTCAGCCCAACAAACAAAGAAGCGATGATACAGAACATCCAAGCTTAGATAGCCCTAATGCAACAATAATTAAACACTTTGACTCAAAACGACAACCTTGGGCTAGCTCACATAGACAACAACACAACATCTCTAGAGATACCTAAGGAGGGTAAAGGGAAGAGTAAAGCTCTAGAAGGGGAATCTAGCTCAACAATTCTTGCTCTCGATGACTTAAAGCTAACCCAGAGGGTTGAAGAGGTTATACAAAAAGCCCGCATGAGACCAAGAAAGGAAGATGAATGTATTATGGAGGGTAGAACACCATTCATAAAAAGAATAATCCATATAGAGATTCAAACTAAGTTCATAATTCCATAACTAGATCAATATGATGGAACTCGAGATCTCATCAACCATATATCCTCATTTAGGACAAGAATGTTGCTCCAGAACATGAATGACGGAATCATGTGTAGGGTCTTCCTAAGCACACTCACAAACAATGCCCAAAAATGGTTTCACTGGTTCCTAGAGAACTCCGTCACTTCTTTTGAAGACCTGGCAGAGAAATTCTGAACTAGGTTCATCAATAACATTCCCTATGCCAAAAACATTAATGACCGTTAGATGTGTCGATAAGAGGCTAATGAATCTCTATGAAGCTACCTTAATCAATTAAATAAAGTGGCTATGCAAATCGAAAACCTTGTAAACAAAGTTGTAATTGAAGCCCTTAGAAATGGCACTAGACTAGGAAAGCTCAAAGATAAGATAATGATGAAGGAACCTAGCACTTTTGCGGAAGTAATGGCTATAGTAGTCAAAATGATTAAGATGGATAAAGATAGAAGGATGCGAAGGGAAGAAGAAAAACCACTAACTAAAGAGGAAAGATTAAGATCCAGAAGAGCAAGCTTCCCATGAACAAATTTTAGAAATCCAATAGAAAGATTCGAGAAGGAAGCAGACATATACACACCTTTAAATACCACTAGATCTAAGATCCTTATATGGGTTAGATAGAATGACATAAGAATTACCCCAACTAGAAGAATAAGCCTAAGCCAGAGAGCCATACAAGATAGGGGACACTATTGCTAGTATCACCGGGAATACGAACACGACATTGAGGCCTATAAAGAACTGAAGAATGCCATAGAAATACTGGTGTAGAACGACAAACTCAACAATTGCACCGATGCATCTAGAGGAACCAGGAATCCGGATGCGTATGGATGAGATAGGCCATAACCAAATAAGGCTCAGAATGAGCTAGCCGACATTATTAACATGATTATTGGAGGAGAAAATACTAAGAAGAAACCTAAAAGGAGCCACAAAGAAGGACCATACTTCAAGAAAAGAGAGATTGTGTTTGATTTAGAAGACAGTGATCATGTCTGGCACCCCCACAATGATGCCCTGGTGGTAAGCGCATACATTAATAAATTATCTAGTGAAGAAGTTATTAGTCGATAATGGAAGCGCCATCAACGCACTATATTGGAATGCTTACAAAGCAATGGGAGGCTCCGTCACTAACCTGAAAGCCATCCAGAACCCTATTATAAGCTTCTATGGAGGAACCATATAGTCGATGGGAATTATAGAGCTAAATCTGGAATTTAGGACATCGAAGAAACAAAAGTGGTCAAAGCTCTATTCAATGTGGGGGATCTCCCACTGGCAAATAATGACATCATAGGATGACCGACACTTTATGAAATAAATGCAGTCATAAGCATCTAACACTTGACTATGAAGATTCCAATTGAAGGCAGAACTCTCACAATCTATGGAGATCAGCATATGGCTAGATAGTGCTACTAGATGGTAATCAAACCTCATACAGAAGCCTTCCCTTTAGAAACATGGGAGGTAGAGAAATTGGGCACTGGACCTTAGCTAGTCAATGACACTCAGACATTGCAAATTGCTGATGAGAAAATGGTAAAGATCAGTAATGAGCTCGACTATGGCACCAAGCAAAGAATAAATGAAGTCCTTATTAAGCACACAGAGGATTTTGCCTCTCGGGCATATGAAATAACTGAGTTAATTCCTCAGATTGCCTCGCACAGCCTAAACATCAAACCAGGGGTGAAGCTAGTGATCCAAAAGAAAAGAACCTTTGTATACAAGAGGCAAAAGATAATCGTTGAGGAAATGAAGAAGTTGTTAAAACCTAGATTTATCAAAGAAGTTACCTACCTAGAATGGGTAGCCAATGTGGTGCTAGTCAAGAAATTAAATGTTAAGTATAGGATGTGTATGGACTATATTGACCTCAACCGGGCATGCCCTAAGGATAGCTACCCACTGCCAGTAATTGACCAGCTAGTAGACTCCACTGCCGGCCACGGTCTATACAGTTTTATTGATACAACACAAGAATATCACCAGATACTGATGAAAAAATAAGACCAAGAGAAAACATTCTTCATCACCCATGAAGGTCTTTACTACTATAAGGTAATGCCCTTCGGATTAAAGAATGTCAGAGCAACATATTAGAGGATGATGAACCATGTACTTTGGGACCAAATTAGGAAAAATATGGAAGTATATGTGGACAACATTATTATCAAAAGCATATAGGTAGAATAACACCCTGCATATCTGAATTAGGTCCTCTAATTACTGAGCGAGTCCAAGATTAAGCTAAATTCGGAAAAATGCATCTTCCGAGTCAAAGTCGGCAAATTCCTAAGATTCATGATATCCCATAGAGGTATTAAGGCCAACCCAAAAAAGATGGAGGCTATTCTTAACATGAAAGCTCCAAAGACTATCCATGAGTTACCAAAGCTAAACGGCAGGATCGTGGCTTTGGGGCATTTCATCTCCTGATCGGCTAAACGTTGCTTACAACTATTATGAGCTTTAAAACATTCCAAGAAATTTGTTTGGATTGAAGACTACCAGACAACTTTTAAAGATATTAAAAAATTCATATCCTTACCACCTCTACTTAACAGGCTAGTCCTAGATGAAACACTGTACTTATACCTCTCGGTGGGTCAAGAATGCATAGCTTCAGTACTGGTAAGGGAAGAAGAAAGCTAGCAAAGCCAGGTAAACTATGTTAGCAAAATACTTCGAGGGTCTGAGATTTAGTACCTAACACTAGAAAAACTAGCCATGGTCGTCGTCCATGCATCGCAGTAAGTCAGACACTACTTCTAAGCTCACCCCATTGTTGTAAGAACCATCTTCCCCTTGCAAAAAATTTTATAAAGGCCTGAGACTTTGGGCAGACTGGTCTAATGGTCGGTATTACTTGGAGAATGTGACATCGACTATGAGCCCTGGCAGTAGGTAAAAGCCCAAGTATTAGTAGATTTTGTTCAAGAAATGATGCCGAAAGATCTCACCACCATTAAAGCACTAGAATGGAAGCTCTATATTGATGGGGCATCCTCTACTCAAGGATCCAACGTCAGAATTATCCTTAAAGGACTGTATAAAGTTCACATCCGATATGCAGTTTGAATTGAGTATAACGTAACCAATAATGCCATAAAATATGAGGCACTTATCACAGGATTAAAATTAGATATATAAGTCAAAGTCGAGACCTCACGATACACTCAGACTCTCAACTAGTAGTACACTAGGTCAACGAGATATTCCAGATTAAGGATCTAAGCATTGCCAGATATGTGGGAAAAGTCATGCAACTCTCGAAGAAGATTGAGTAAGATAAGGGACAGTAGGAGATAGTCTAGATACCCCAAAATGAAAACTCTGAGGTTGACCTCTTAGCCAAATCAGCAGCTGAAGATAATCAGGCATTTAAAGGTATGGAGTTCACTGAAGTTCACTAAAGCACTGACAAGGCCCAGCACTGAGGATCCATATATCATGGAGGTATAGGAAGTCTCAGAATGGATGAAACTAATAGTCCAATACCTGAAAAATGGGACACTTATGGAAAATAAAATGAAAGCTCAGAAATTGAAGATAAAGGTAGCCTACTACTCTATCCATCACAGGGAGCTCTATAGGAAATCCCTCTCACATCCATGGCCTAAATGTGTATCCCCAAAGGAAAGGAATTATATACTTAGGGAAATCCATTAAGGAATTTATGGAGTACATGAATCCTATTACACATTAATTAAGAAAGCACTATTGCAAGGATACTACTGTCCTACCATGTCTAATGATGCCCAGAATCTAACTCAGGAATGTCATAAGTGCCAGTAGTTTGCTCATTTTAATCACAAACCTTCCAACCCTTAATATCCGATTAGCAGCCTTTGGCCCTTTGCCATGTGGGGAATGGACATCCTGCGTCTCTTCCCCACCTCCACCTTATAGAAAAAGTTCTTAATTATGGCTATAGATCATTTCACTAAGTGGGTAGAAGTGGAAGCAGTATCGACCGTCATAGAAGCCTAGATTCAACATTTCTTCTAAAGAGAAATCGTATGTAGATGTAGCATATCGCACACTCTAATAACAAAAAATGGAAAGTAATTTGATAATGAGAAGTTCAAAAGGTTATGCTCTGACCTTAGAATAAAGCTTTATTTCACCTTGGTAGCTCACCCGCAGACAAAAGGGCAAATGGAGGTCACCAACAGAATTATCATGCAAGGGTTAAAGAAGAGGCTCGATGAGAAGAAGGGAAACTGGGTTGAATAACTTAATAACATAATTTGGGCCTATAGGACCACTCCTAGATCATCCACGGAGGAAACACTATTTAGACTAACTTATGATATGTACGCAATAATACTAGTAAAAATTGGATCACCAAGTTATAGGGTCAGCATAGAGTTAGATTAGGACATCAACAACATTGACACCCATATATGCTTGGATCTATTGGAAGAAAGAAGAGAACAAGCATCCACTATAGTAGAGGCATATAGGCAAAGGATAGCACAATATTAACTTCGGCGTATTCACCCAAGACAGTTCAAGATAGGAGATTGGGTACTCGGAAGAGCGAATATTGACAAAGGCAACTCTGGCACTGACAAACTTGGACAAAACTAGGAAGGCCCTGTCAAGTTACAGAGCACACATCTAAAGGGCATACAAAATAAAAGACAGACAAGGCAATGAACTACAGTGATATTGGAACTTAAATTGCCTTTGAAAATATTACCAATAATTGTACTTGGAATGCTATCAAATAAAGAATTTTCATTCATTAAGGAATAACTGTATTACAAAAAGTCAGTAACAAAAATCCCTAGTCTAATAATTGAGTGCCAGATGGCTCAGCTTCAGAAATAGGAGGGGGGAGTAGCGCTTATGGCACTAGTAGATTCAAGTGAATCAGAAGATGGACCCCCAGCTAGTTTGGAGACATCTCTTGGATGGAGAGATGCAACCTTATTTTGGGCATCCTCTTCGATAGGAATCCTTGCTAAGTCAGCCAATGTTATTTTATCCTACCAAGTCCAGCTCCAGATTTTAGGAAAGTAGGACACTTTTACATTTGGACCTATAGGCCTTAAGAAACCCTCCCACCATGTTCTGATAGGATCTTTTATTATTTTCCTAGGATTTCTTAGCCTCGCCAAGTTTTCTCTTAAAATCTGCAATCCAGGAGTCCTACTTCTCAATCCTCTTGGTTAGTTGAGCTTGACTATGCTCCAGCTCAGCCACCTTTTTCTAACTTGCCTCCATTTCAAATTTGGCCTTTGCATATTTGGTCTGGCAAAGTTCTAGCACCGTCTCAGAATTGTCCAACTTCTTCTCGAAGTTGATCTCTATAGTCCTAACCTCCATCTCTTTTAAGTTGTATTGGCTCTTTAGGAAGAAATACTGGTCCATCACCAGCAACAAAGCCTGAGTCATCTGCGAAAGGGGAAACTCATGTCATTACCTTAATTCCTAAAACATAAAAAATTAGACAAAAGTGTTCAACACTTACTTCTAATGAATGCCTGATCATGGAGCTGAACAACTCCTCTCAACCCTCGTCAGTCCAGCACTGCATATCAACTAGTAACCTCAACGACTTAGCATATTGATCTTTGACCTAGGCATTCGAGACAATTGGAGGTTTCACTTTGTTCAAGATCCACACCCTCATGTCTGGACACCTAGAGAGCCTTAGATGCAGGATGAATATCTCCTTATACAGTTCATCAGCATCAGAGTCTTGATCGATCAACTGCCTCTTTCACCGCCCTTCTCTTTCAATTCGCGAAGACCCTTCCATAGCTTTTCCCTTCGGATTGCTGGCAGCTTCCTCTGGGACCGTAGGCACTTTAGGCTTGGGAGAGGAGGAGGAGATCTGAACTTCTTCTAGCCTTGCTAGCTTATCAACTACAAGCTGAATTCCTTCTACAAAAGCAAAAAAGTTAGCCATCTACAAATGAAAAAATAAAAACATAAGTCTAAAAGATACCTTTCGACAATAAAAACTTATCAGTAGATTAAACACAATCTGTGCAGACTCTCCATAGGTATCTTCTTAATACATCTTCAACTAATAGAGCATTAGCCAAGCCATTAAGATAAAGTCTTAAGACCATCTCTGTATCATGATCGGATAACTTTGGAGGCTGTTTCACCTTACGGCACTCATTAGACCACATTTACCGAACATCCAAGAAATCTGAATGGTGCTCAATGATAAAAAAACTTGTACCTTTATTTCTTATGAAGACTCAGAAGCTTCATAACAAGGCTGTGAGTGGGGATGGCTAACAACGAGAACACGGTTGTACAAGTATTGTAGGACATCTAAGTTCGACTCCCTACCCTCCTCATGCATCAACTCTATAAACTCGATCAGCAACTGATAACTATTGGGATGGAGATGACTAGGTGCTATGTTATACTTATTTAAAAATCTTTTTACAAAAGGATCTAATGGGAACTTCATACCCCCCTCTTGTTGGTCAAAATACACTACTAACCTACTGAGGTTTAACATGGGGGTATGGGCTCTAAACTTCGTATCTATGATGTGTAGGGTGTAATCGATGGGAATGCTAAAATGCCTCCAATACCACCTAAACAACTCGTCATCTACTCTAGAAATGAACAAATCAGAACTAACTTGCTCTCTCGGTGTCATGGATTTATCTAAAAAAAAGAAAAACCAAAACTATAGGAAGAAATGTATAGAGGAAGGAAAAGATCACCTAGTGACAGAACATAATGGTTGCTACAGAAAAGAAAAAATAACTTAATGACAGTAACAAGAGGAAGCAAAGAAGATTGAAAAACCAACAGATAGCAAGAAGAAAAAATGCAATACATTAGAGGAACATAGATACTTATAATACAATAGAAGGCTCTAGAAATGACCATTAATTAGCCTCATAATTATTTCAGTTCCTCTTACATCATTAAGGGTAGTCTGGGAAATAGAAAAACCCATTAATCGAGTAGTTATCATTATGGTAGTAGAAACATCTCATCTTCTAACACATGAACATATGTGATGGTTACGCAATTAAAATTTTAAAAATTAAGGCATCGAAGAGACATAAAAGTTAACCATCCCTGGTGCACCACTGCTAGTTGTTCTTTTACATTAAGCATTGTAAGATCTAGTGCCAAAAACCAATGACTTAAGCTGGCACCCTCAGGTCGCTTCTTTAGTACTGAGGTTCTGCATCAAATCCACACTCTCAAGGCATTGAGACTATACGACACTTGGGCCGCACTTCTAATACACCAAGAATCTAAGTCCAGTGACTGAAGTTGGCACCCTTAGGTTGCTTATATAGTACTAAGGTTCAAAGCATGTAAGCCTCGAGTCTTTGTACCAAGCATCTAAGCCTCACCCATTTAAGTCCAGTGATTGAAGTTGGAACCCTCAGGTTGCTTTTATAGTACTGAGGATCAGCACTCGGGCCACGCTTTTAATGCATTAAGCATAAAAACTCTAGGGACGACTAGTTCCGTCATGTTGTCCCTATAAATAGGACCTTATGTCCCTTATTCTTATTCATTTTATTCTCTCATGTCCTGTGGTACTTAGCATATCTTAAATACAAACACAATTATTTATCCCCTAAGCACATAGCTTCTTCTCCCCCTTTGTCAAAGACAAAAAGAAAAGAGAGAGATATAAAGGGAAATAGACTTAAGGAAGCCAATAATACCAAAGAGAATAAAATATCAAGAACCAAAACAATGAAAACAAAGATACCCAAAATCTTTATAAAAGTCATTTCATTTTTAAAGATAAAAACTATTCCCAAGAAGAATTTATACATGAATATGAATTTTGCAGGTATAAGCATAATTGATAATCATGCATAAATAAAAAAATTCATGTCATATATAAACAAAGTAAGCAAAACAAGGCTTTTTATCACAAGGACAAAACTAGCCACAATTACATTGTTACTATGCATGCATAAAAAATTTCTGTGAAATAAATTCTAATAAAAAAATTGATATTAAGGAGACACTATCACATAGTTATGTCACTAACACAAATACATCTTTGTCAAAAAAAAATTCTCTTCCCTAAAAGAAATTCACTAAGTATGCATGCAAACTCAATTATTTTTGCCTCCTTTGACAAAAGCAAAGATAGACTAAATCTTTAAAAAATATTCATGCCTTATCAAAGATAAAAACAATTTCTAAGTGGAATTGATACATGAATATATTAAACATTAATTATGCATGTATAAACATAATAAACAATATTCATGTGTAAACATAATAAAAAAAAACAATCTCAAATATTTCTTCCCCTTTGTCAAAATGCAAATAAAATTGCATTAAAAAGAGAGAGCTATAATGATATTAAAATACTAATTGTAGACAAGACATAAAACTAACAGCTCATGTCTTATATCCAAAAAATATCTAGAAAATAAACTGAGCATAAACTATCATAAAATGAATTAAAAAAATAGACTAACAACTCAAAACTTAGATACAGAAAGTATACTGAAAATAAACCAAACAGAAACTAGCAACAATGAATTAAAAAAAATTAAAAAAATCTTGTTGAGGAGGAGAAATATTTTTGCTAAATTAAAATAATTAATTAATTGAATTTAGCTCAATAATTAATTATTAATTTGAAAAATGTGAGGGCTTTTAAAAAATTGATTGAATCCACATAAATCCAAATCAAATAAAATTAATACAAAGATCATGAAAATGGAAAATACAATATATCATGTATATGAAGTAAATTTGCTAAAGCAAATACTTTTAAAACAAAATATATACATGACGTTGAAAATAATTTTTTTTTGAAAGCACATGATCATATAAGAATCCAAACATAAATTCATCAATTTAATAAGTGATCAAGACAAGCTTGAGCCATCAATCATACCAAGTTCATAGTTAATAAAATTCAATCTTTCCTCATAAAGAGGCTTGGTAAAGATGTCTGTTAATTGATGATTAGTATCAATAAAATCAAGAAAAATATAACTATTTTGCACATGATCGCGCAAAAAATGATGTCTAATGTTAATATGCTTAGTTTTAGAATGACGAATGAGATTTTTACTAAGGTTTATAGCACTTGTATTGTCACATTTAATTGGAATGTGATTAATATCAACGACATAGTCCAAAAGTTGTTGTTTTTACCATAGACTTATTTGCAAAAACAACAAGCCGCCATATATTTTGATTCAGTAGTGGACAAGGCAACAAAAACTTATTTCTTACTAAACCAAGAAACTAAGCAATTTCCTAAAATTTGACAAGTTCCAGAAGTGCTTTTTCTATCTAGTAAGCTACAGGCAAAGTTAGCATCAGAATAACTAATCAAGTCAAAGGAAGAACTCCTAGGATACCAAAGTCCTAAATGCATTATACCACAAAGATTTTTTAAAATTCCTTTAATAGCATTCAAATGAGACTCTCTAGGACTTGATTGAAATCTAGCACACAAGCAAGTATCAAACATAATATCGGGTCTACTAGTGGTTAAATAAAGAAGGGATCCAATCATACCTCTAAATCGCTTTTCATCAATCGGTTTGCCATTCTCATCCTTGTTGAGTTTGGTTGTGGTGCTCATTGGAGTTTTGCTTGATTTAGCTCCATCCATTCCAAACTTTTTGAGAATGTCCCTTGCATATTTGGTTTGATTAATGAAAATCCCATCTTCACATTGCTTGATTTGAAGTCCAAGAAAGAACTTGAATTCTCCCATCATACTCATCTCAAATTCTCCTTGCATTAGCTTAGTAAATTCCTCACACAAGCAATGGTTAGTAGCACCAATAATAATATCATCAATATAAATTTGAACAATTAATAAATCATGCTTAGATTTCTTTATGAAAAGAGTTGTGTCAACCTTTCCTTTAGAGAAACCTTTCTCTAGTAAAAAGTTACTCAATCTTTCATACCAAGAGCTTGTTTCAATCCATACAATGCTTTTAAAAATTTAAAAACATGATTTGGAGAGTTAAAATTTTCAAAACCCGGAGGTTGTTCAACATATACCTCCTCTTCAATAAAACCATTTAAAAATGCACTTTATAAAGTTTAAAATCCATGTATGATGCAAATGCAAGTAGCATCTTAATAGCTTCTAACATTGCAATGGGGCAAGGTTTCTTCATAATCAATGCCTTCCTCTTGATTATAACCTTTAGCTACTAGTCTAGCTTTGTTCCTAGTTATGACACCTTATTCATTCATCTTATTTCTAAACACCCATTTGCTGCCTATAATAGGATGATGTTTAGGTCTAGGAACCAAGGTCTAAACCTTATTTCTCACAAATTGATTTAACTCTTCTTGCATAGCATGGACCCAAAATTCATCACACAAAGCATCATCAATATTTTTGGGTTCAATTTGAGAAATGAAGGCTAAACTAACAGTAGACTTTAATTAAGATCTATTACTTACCCCTTTTGTAATGTCACCTATAATGAGGTCTTGAGGGTGAGCTTTCTTGAATTGCCAATCCTTTGGAAGTTCATCCTTCAAGGTAAGTTGAGATGTCTCCTCATTTTCCTTCTTACTTAGATCTTCAAGTTCCAAAGGCTTATTAGCATTTTCTTCTTGTATTTTCATAATCTCATTATCACCTACAAGATCATCAACACTACAAACATCCTTTTTAGGATCAAGTGAGTTTGATTCATTAAATACCACATGCATTGACTCTTCAACAACTAGAGTTCTCTTATTAAAGACCCAATATGCTTTGATAGAGATGGAATAGCCTAGGAAAATTCCTTCATTGGCTTTGGAATCAAATTTTCCAAGATTATCCTTGGTGTTCAATATAAAGTACTTACATCCAAACACTCTTAGATATGAGATTTTGGGTTTTCTATTGTTCCATAGCTAATAAGATATTTTATTTAAAATTGGTCTTTTGAAAACTCAATTTAAAATATAACAAGATGTGTTAACGGTTTCTGCCCAAAAGTATGGAGGCAAATTATACTCATGAAGCATTGTTCTAGCCATTTCCACAAGAGTTCTATTTTTCCTTTCAACTACCCCATTTTGTTAAGGAGTTCTAGGAGATGAAATATATGAGAAATACCATTTTCATTACAATAATTTTTGAAAAATTCATTTTCAAATTCGGTGTCATGATTGCTTCTAATGAATGAAATATAAAATCCTTTTTCTTTTTTAACTCTTTTTGAAAAATTTTTAAAATTTTTAAATGAGTCATTCTTATGAGCAAGAAAACACACCTAAGTGTATCTAGAGTAGTCATCAACCAATACATAAGCATAGTGCATTCCACCGAGACTAGTAACTCTATTTGGTCCAAATAAATCCATATATATAAGTTCAAGTGGCCTAGAGGTGGACACTACATTTTTTAGCTTAAATGAGGACTCAGATTGTTTTCCCTTTTGAGAAGCATCATAAGATTTATCTTTAGTGAATTCAAGCTTAGGTAAACTAATTACAAGTTCATATTTACAAAGATCATTCAAAAGCTCAAAATTTACATGTCCTAATCTTCTATGCCATGTCCTTGTGTCATGGGAGATAGATGCTAAACATTTTATTTCTTTGTTATCAATTTTATTTAAATCAATGATATAAACATTGTCTACTCTTTCACCACTAAAAATAATTGTATTTTCATTAAGACTAGTAACAAAGCAATTTTTAGGATAAAAAGTTACTTTATTTCCCATGTCACATAATTGACTTATACTAAGTAGATTGTGTTTAAGACCATCAACAAACAACACATGATGTATAGATAAGGATTGATGATTACCTATTTCTCTAATGCCAATAATTTTTCCTTTTGCATTATCTTTAAAAGTAACGTGTCCTCTATCCTTAGCATCAAGTTTATTGAATTGCTCTTTGTCTCCTGTCATATGCCTTGAACATCCACTATCGAGATACCACTTGCTTTTTATTCTTGTGGATTTCAAGCACATCTACACAATACAATTTAATTGTTCTTTTGGACCCAAACCTTTTTTGGTCTAGGTTGGTTAGTTTCAAGATAATCCGTAGGAAGTAAATTCATATGTAGTCTTTTATAGAAGCACACATTATTAGTATGTTCTTTGATCATGTAATAAGAATATACAATATTTTCAAATTTATTCCTCCTAGGATGAAATGCTTTCCTAGTGTGTGCAATATGCCTTTGGTGTTGTGTGTATCTCCTATTATTTTATGTCATCAAATGAGACATGCATTGGTAATGGTGATGTGTATTTCGATAATTTTGTGAAACATATTTATGTGAATTGTATTGTGTAGCATGCCTATTATAATTATGTCTAATGTACATATAAGCAAGATTGGGTTTAGGTGCTCTAGTTTGAGCCTTACCTCTTTGTGTTAATGAAGGATGAATCTCATGAGACTTTTCCTTGCTATTTAGCATATGAGATCTTTTATCTTCAAAAGCTTGAGTCTCATTTGATTTAGTGGTTGATGGAGTGGAATCATATGAAGCTTTTACAAAATTAATATGTGATGAAGATGATGAAGAAATTCCATTCTTATATCCAATTCCATAGGTATCTCCATGAAATTTTTGAGAGTCAAGAAGACAATCTAAACTTTCTTTTCATCTTTTAAATTTAGCAATGTAATTCTTTAATTCTAGGACCTCATTAGAAAGCTTATGATTTTCATCTTTTGCTTTCTTAAGTTGATCTTCCAAAGAATTAGAAGATTTTGCATTATTAACAAGTTTTTCGTTTGATTCAACAAGTTTAGCAAAAGTAATTTTTAAAATTTCTAATTCTCTATTTAAGCTACCTAACTCATGCTTATAAAGTTTCTTCTTAGATAACAAACTTTTGCATTTAACAAGTAATTTGCTCACAATAAAGCTCTCATCATCATCATCATCATCATCATCATCATGATTATCACAATCATCAAAGGAAGAATAAGAATTGGGTGGTACCTCATTTTCTTTTTCAAGGGCCATAAAGTAAAGATTGGCCACCTCTTTTTGTTTCTCTTCCTTTTCAGATTTAGAGGAATCATCCTAAATAGCTTTAAATGCCTTCTTCTTATCTTTTTCTCCCTTGTTCTTAAATTTGAGTTTGGGACACTAACTTCTAATATGTCCCAGTTTCTTACATTCATAGTAAGTAACCTCCTTAGTTTTCTTCTTTCCAAATCCTTCAAACTTCTTATTGAAGTCCCTTGTTCTTGAGAAGTTTTTCTTTCTCAAAAACTTCTTGAAGTTCTTAGTGAGCATGGTAATGTCACCATCTTCATCATTAGAATCTTTGATGCTTTCCTCTTCACTATCTTCTTGAAGAGCTTTTAGAGCAATACTCTTTTTCCTTTCTTCTTTATCTTTTTATTCTTTACTTCTTTACTTGCTAGTGAGCTCATGTGTTAAGAGTTTACCAATGAGCACATCGGTTGATAGGGTGGAGAGGTCTTGAGCTTCCTCAATTGAATTAACACGAGATTCATAATCCTTCTTAGGTTGGATTCTTAGAATCTTGTTGTTTACTTCTTCTTTATAGAAATGTTTTCCAAGTTTCTTGAGGGTTATGAGGAGAGCATTGAGACAATTTTTCATCTCCGTGATTGATTCATAATGCTTCATTTTGAAGAGTTCATATTTATACATATGAAGTTGAACCTTCTTACTTTTTACTTGAATGTTGCCTTCGTAGTGGTTTTTTAAGGTCTCCCACATTTCTTTGGCCAACATACAATGTTGAAGCTTACTTCCTTCTTCTCTTGTCATTGAAGAGATTAGAGTAATCATAGCCTTTTTATTTTTATGATTTTCTTCCCTTTGATCAATTGTTGACCATTTGCATGATCAAACTCCAAATTTTGGACTTTGAAAAATAATTTTTATACTAATAATTTTAATTAAGTGTGTAGGAAATTATATACCAAACATATACCAAGCATATACACTTTTGGATAAATAGTGACTTTGCAGGTAAATTGAACCTCTAAGATTTAATAAGGGTTTTGACATCTTTAGAGCTCTTAAATGAGAAAATGAGCTTCTTCACATTTGAACTATACATCTTAAGCTTTTTGAATTAGGCTTATTTGTGAAAATCCAAGTTCATTTGGTTATGCAAAATTTAAGTTGAACTCCACGTATACATTTGCCATCTCAAACTGCATATCTATTACTATTTTGGACATATCTTGAGTTACAGAAGTATAATTAAGGTGATTAAAAATGATATAAAAATATAAGTCAAATATCTATAACTTTCTTGAAGAAAGTATGGGCAAATTCAAATTTCTTTAGGAGAAAATCACAGCTTCAACTTGTATATAGCTGTCTGACAGTATTCTGCATTTTAGATTGCATAACTCTTAGTATTTTGGATATATCTTGATCTACAAAAGTCCAATTTTGGTAATTAAAAATGATATGGAAATATAATTAAAATATCTACAGCTCATGAAGAAAGTATTGACAAATTCAAATTTCTTCAGGAGTAAATCATGGCTTCAATTTGGGTATAGCTGTTTGACCGTAGTCTGCATTACAGATTGCACAACCCTTAGTATTTTGGACATATCTTGATCTAAAGAAGTCCAATTTAGGTGATTAAAATTGATATGGAAATCTAATTTAAATATCTACAGCCTTTATGAAGAAATGGTGGGTAAATTCAAATATCTTGAGGAGCCAATCATAGTTTTAATCCATGAATAGCTGTCTGATAGCATCACTGTCAATGATTCAAAATATAGACATTGGACACAACATTTGCAACTCTAACAACTATATTTTTAGTATAAATACCTATAGAGCTGAATGGAAGTTAAGCAACTTGTTTATCATTCATCATTTCTTAAGCATTCATTAAGCTCTCAAATTCTCTTAAACAATTCTTTGTTTGTATAACTATTGTGAGAGTTGGGTGTGTGTTAGAAATAGAATTTATCTTCACCTTAAATCTTGGGTTAGATTAAAAGGCAAGTGAGATTTATTTCTAAAGGAATTGGTTTAAGTGTTGTCTATTGAAACACTTGGGTTTTGATTTTTTGAGCGAGTCTTGAAAACTCATGTTGTAAGATTATAAGAGTGAGACATAAAAATATTGTATAATCTCAATCTTGTGAATAAGATTATGGGTAATTGAAAATCCTAACTTGGGGATAATTTAGGTGGAGACATATGATTGTTGTTGAATCCGAACTCTTTAAATCTTTGTGTTCTTTATTTTTCCTTCTCAACTTCTATTTAATTCTTGTAAAGAATTCTTTTAATTTCTTATTTTTATTTGATAGTCCTATTTACTCCCCTCTAGGACTCTTTTTAATTGGTATCAGAGCTTAAATTCTAGGTACTTCATTGCTAAAATACAAGATCATGGGGAGTGAATCACAAAACATCTCTTCTCTTAGACCATTCTTTGATGGTAGTGACTATCCACATTAGAAATTCAAAATGGAATTATATCTTGATTGTGATTCTATCAAAATTTAGGACATTTTCCTAAGAGGTTGGGAACCACTTACAACTGTCATTGATGGTGTAATAGCTACTATTGTAAGAAGCCAATGGAGCATTGATCAAAAGGAAGAAAATTACAAAAATAAAAAAGCTATGATTACTTTAGTCTCTTCAATGACAAGAGAAGAAGGAGGCAAGCTTCGACATTGTATGTCACCCAAAGAAATGTGGGAGACCTTAGAAAACCACTACGAAGGCAACATTCAAGTAAGAAGCAAGAAGCAAGAAGGTTCAACTTTATATGTATGAATAAGAACTCTTCAAATGAAGCCTCATGAATCAATCATGGAGATGACAAATCGTCTCAATGCTCTCCTCATAACTCTCAAGAAACTTGGAAAACATTTTTCTAAGGAAGAAGTAAACAACAAGATTCTAAGAATTCTACCTAAAAAGGATTGGGAATCTCGTGTTACTTCAATTAAAGAAGCTCAAGACCTCTCCACTTTATCAACCGATGTGCTCATTAGTAAGCTCTTAACACATGAGTTAACTATCAATCAAAGAGGTAAAGAACAAGAAGAGAAAGAAGAAAAGAAAAAGAGCATTGCTCTAAAAGCTCTTTAAGAAGATAGTGAAGAGGAAAGCATCAAAGATTCTAGTGATGAAGATGGTGACATTGCCATGCTCACTAGGAACTTTAAGAAGTTTTTGAGAAAGAAAAACTTCTCAAGAACAAGGGACTTCAATAAGAAGTTCAAAGGAGATAAAAAGAAGAAAACTAAGGAGGTTACTTGTTATGAATGTAAGAAATTAGGACATATTAGAAGTGAGTGTCCCAAACTCAAATTCAAGAATAAGAGAGCAAAGGATAAAAAGAAGGCATTCAAAGGTACTTGGGATGATTCTTTCGAATCTGAAGAGGAAGAGGAACAATAAGAGGTGGCTAATCTTTGCTTCATGGCTTTTGAAAATGAAAATAAGGTACCATCTACTTCTTATTCTTCCTTTGATAATTGTGATAATTATTGTGATAATGATGATGATGATGAGAGCTCTATTGTGAGAAAATAACTTGTTAAATGCAAAAGCTTATTATCTAAGAAAAAATAGTATAAGCATGAGTTAGGTAGCTTAAATAGAGAATTAGAAATTTTAAAAATTAATTTTTCTTAACTTGTTGAATGAAACAAAAAACTTGTTAGTGATGCTAATTCTTCTAATTCTTTAGAAGATCAACTTAAGAAAGTAAATGATGAAAATCATAATTTTTCTAAGGAGGTCTTAGAATTAAAGAATTCCATTGTAAAATTTAAGAGAGGAAAAGAAACTTTAGATAGTCTTCTTGACTTTAAAAAATTTCATGGAGATACCCATGGAATTGGATATAAGAATGGAATGTCTTTATCATCTTCATCACATATTAATTTTATAAAAGCTTCACATGATTTCACTCCTTCGGCCACCAAATTAAATGAGACTTAAGCTTTCAAAGCTAAAAGATCTCATGTGTTAAATAGTAAGGAAAAGTCTTATGAGATTCATCCTTCATTAATACAAAGAGGTAAGACTCAAACTAGGGCACTTAAGCCCAAGCATGCTTATATGTACATTAGACATAATTATAATAGGCATGCTAAAAAATACAATGCACATAAACATGTTACACAAAATTATCAAAATTCACATCACCATTGCTAATGTATGTTTCACTTAATGACACAAAATAATAGGAGATACACACAACACCAAAGGCATGTTAAACACACTAAGAAAGAATTTCATCTTAGGAGGAATAAATATGAAAATATTGTATGTTCTTATTGCATGATCGAAGGACATACTAACAATGTGTGCTTCTATAGAAGATTGCATATGAATTTACTTCCTACAGATTATCTTGAAACTAACCAACATAGACCAAGAAAGGTTTAGGTCCAAAAAAACACTTAAATTTTATTGTGTAGATATGCTTGAAATCCACAAGAACAAAAAGAAAGTGGTATCTCAATAGTGGATGTTCAAGACATATGATGGGAGACAAAGAGCAATTCAACATACTTGATGCTAAGGATGGAGGACACATTACCTTCAGAGATAATTGAAAAGGAAAAATTATTGGCATTGGAGAAATAGGTAATCCTCAATCCTTATCTATACATCATGTTTTGTTTATTGATGGTATTAAACATAATCTACTTAGTATAAGTCAATTATGTGACATGGGAAATAAAGTAACTTTTTATCCTAAAAATTGCTTTGTTAGTAGTCTTGATGAAAACTAAGTTATTTTTAGTGGTGAAAGAGTAGATGATGTTTATGTCATTGATTTGAATAAAATTGATAACAAAGACATAAAATTCTTAGCGTCTATCTCTCATGACACATGGACATGGCATAGAAGATTAGGACATGCAAATTTTGAGCTTTTGAATGATCTTTGTAAACATGAACTTGAAGGATGAATGAGGAGACATCTCAACCTACCTTGAAGGATGAACGTCCAAAGGATTGGCAATTCAAGAAAGCTCACCCTCAAGACCTCATTATAGGTGACAATACAAAAAGGAGTAACTACTAGATCTCAATTAAAGTCTACCATTAATTTAACCTTTATTTCTCAAATTGAACCCAAAAATATTGATGATGCTTTGTGTGATGAATTTTGGGTCCTTGCTATGAAAGAAGAGTTAAATCAATTTGAGAGAAACAAGGTTTGGACCTTGGTTCCTAGACCTAAACATCATACTATTATAGGCACCAAATGGGTGTTTAGAAATAAGATGAATGAACAAAGTGTCATAACTAGGAATAAAGCTAGACTAGTAGCTAAAGGTTATAATCAAGAGGAAGGCATTGATTATAATGAAACCTTTGCCCCCGTTGTAAAGTTTGAAGCTATTAGGATGCTACTTGCATTTGCATAATACATGAATTTTAAACTTTATCAAATGGATGTTAAAAGTGAATTTTTAAATGGTTTTATTGAAGAGGAGGTATATGTTGAACAACCTCCGGGTTTTGAAAATTTTAACTCTCCAAATCATGTTTTTAAATTGTTAAAAGCATTGTATGGATTGAAACAAGCTCCATAAGCTTGGTATGAAAGAATGAGTAACTTTTTACTAGAGAAAGGTTTCTTTAAAGGAAAGGTTGACACAACTCTTTTCATAAAGAAATCTATGCATGATTTATTAATTGTTCAAATTTATATTGATGATATTATTTTTAGTGCTACTAACCATTGCTTGTGTGAGGAATTTTCAAAGGTCATGCAAGGAGAATTTAAGATAAGTATGATGAGAGAACTCAGGTTCTTTCTTGGACTTTAAATCAAGCAATATGAAGATGAGATTTTCATTAATCAAACCAAATATGCAAGGGACATTCTCAGGAAGTTTGGAATGGATGGAGCTAAATCAAGTAAAACTCCAATGAGCACCATAACCAAACTCAACAAGGATGAGAATAGCAAACCGGTTGATGAAAAGCGATTTAGAGGTATGATCGGATCCCTTCTTTATTTAACCGCTAGTAGACCCGATATTATGTTTGCTACTTGCTTGTGTGCTAGATTTCAATCAAATCAGTCTCATTTGAATGCTATTAAAAGATTTTCAAATATCTTTGTGGTACAATGCATTTAGGACTTTGGTATCCTAAGTCCTTTGACTTGATTAGTTATTCTGATGCTGACTTTGTTGGTAGCTTGCTAGATAGAAAAAGCACTTCCAGAACTTGTCAAATTTTAGGAAATTGCTTAGTTTATTGGTTTAGTAAGAAATAAGTTTCGGTTGCCTTATCCACCACTGAAGCAGAATATGTGGTGGCTAGTTGTTGTTGTACCTAAGTTCTATGGCAAAAACAACAACTTTTGGATTATGGCATTGATATTAATCACATTCCAATTAAATGTGACAATACAAGTGCTATAACCCTTATTAAAAATCCCATTCAGCATTCTAGAACTAAGCATATTGACATTAGACATCATTTCTTACGTGATCATTAGCAAAATAGTGATATTTTTCTTGATTTTGTTGATACTAATCATAATTAGCAGACGTCTTTACCAAGCCTCTTTGTGAGGAAAGATTGAATTTTATTAAGCATAAACTTGACATGATTGATGGCTCAAGCTTGTCATGATCACTTATTAAATTGATGAATTGATATTTGAATTCTTATGTGATCATGTGCTTTAAAAAAAAAAAATTTTCAGCGTCATGTATATATTTTGTTTTAAAAGTATTTGGTTTAGCAATTTACTTCATATACATGATATATTGTATTTCCAATTTGCATGATCTTTGTATTAATTTTATTTGATTTAGATTTATGTGGATTCTTTCAATTTTTTTTTCAAAAGCCCTCATATTTTTCAAATTAATAATTAATTATTGAGCTAAATTCAATTAATTAATTATTTTAATTTAGGAAAAAATATTTCTCCTCCTCAACTAGATTTTTTTAATATTTTTTAATTCATTTTATGCCAGTTTCTGTTTGGTTTATTTTTAGTATACTTTTCGTATCTAAGTTTTGAGCTATTAGTTTTATATCTTATCAACAATTGGTATTTCAATATCATTGTAGCTCTCTCTTTTGAATGCAATTTTATTTGCATTTTGACAAGGAGGAAGAAATATTTGAGTTTGTTTTTTTCATTATTATTTGTGTTTACGCATGAATATTGTTTATTATGTTTATACATGCATAATTGATGTCTAATTTATTCATGTATCAATTCCACTTAGGAATTGTTTTGATCTTTAATAAGACATGAATATTTTTTTTAAAGATTTGGTCTATCTTTGCTTTTGTCAAAGGAGGCACAAATAATTGAGTTTGCATGCATATTTAGTTAATTTCTTTAAGGAAGAGAATTTTTTTTACAAAGATGTGTTTGTGTTAGTGACATAACTATCTGATAGCATGTCCTTAATATCAATTTTTTTAATTCATTGAAATTGGGGGAGAAAATTGTTTGAATTTATTTCACAAAATTTTTTTTTTCATGCATAGTAACAATGTAAGTGTGGCTAGTTTTTTTCTTATGATAAAAAGTCTTATTTTGCTTACTTTGTTTATATATGACATGAATTTTTTTATTTATGCATGGCTATCAATTATGCTTATACCTACAAAATTCATATTCATGTATAAATTCTTCTTGGGAATGGTTTTTATATTTAAAAATAAAATGACTTTCATAAAGATTTTGAGTATCTTTGCTTTCATTGTTTTGGTTCTTGATCTTTCTTTCCCTCTGGTATTATTGGCTCCCTTAAGTCTATTTTCCCTTATATCTCTCTCTTTTCTTTTTTTCTTTGACAGAGGGGGAGAAGAAGCTATGTGCTTAGGGGATAAATAATTGTGTTTGTATTTAAGATATGCTAAGTACCACATAATTGATTGACTAGCTAAACTTTCTATAATCATGTGATGTTTCAATATAGCATATGTACTATTTTGTGATGCATTATAGTAGCACTATATGCATATATGTTTGAAATTATTTCCTTCATGTTGTCTAACATTTTTTAATGATCATGTTATCATCATTTGTTATGTTATGTCATGTTCTTGTCCCTCCTGCTATATTTTATGTTGTTTATATTTTTTTTTTCAAGAAGGATAAAAAAATTTATTTATATTTCTTATCATGTCCAAAAAGAAGGAGAAATAAAGAAATATATTTTATTAAAGGAATAGATTTGTTAAACCCTTAAAATGCTATAATAATTCATTTATATACTTTGATACATGATAAATATTGAATTTATATAGATGTTAAGGGGGAGCAAAATACTTTCTCATTTTGCATCTATTTAATCTAAAAGGGGGAGCTATTTTAATTAGAATGCTTATACATGTTGTTTATTTTTGTCACACTCATACACATTATTTATGATCTTTTAAAATTCATTGTCAAAGCCAAAAAGGGGGAGATTGTTGACCATTTGCACGATTAAACTCCAAATTTTGGACTTTGACAAACAATTTTTATACTAATAATTTCAATTAAGTGTGTAGGAAATTATATACCAAACATATACGAAGCATATACACTTTTGGATAAATAGTGACTTTTCGGGCAAATTGAACCTCTAAGATTCAAGAAGGGTTTTAAAATCATTAGAGCTCTTAAATGAGAAAATGAGCTTCTTCACATTTGAAGTAGACATCTTGACATTTCTGAATTGGGCTTATTTGTGAAAATCCAAGTTCATTTGGTTATGAAAATTTTGAGTTGAAATCCACATACACGTCTGCCATCTCAGACTTCATATCTCTTAGTATTTTGGACATCTCTTGAGTTACAGAAGTTAAATTAAGGTGATTTAAAATGATATGTGAAGTTAAGTAAAATATCTAAAACTTTCATGAAGAAAGTATGGACAAATTCAAATTTCTTCAGGAGCAAATCACAGCTTCAACTTATGTATAACTGTCTGACAGTATTCTACATTTCAGATTGTGTAGCTCTTAGTATTTTAGACATATCCTGAGCTACATAAGTCAAATTTAGGTAATTAAAAATGAAATGGAAATATAATTCAAATACATACAGCTTTCCTGAAGAAATTATTGGCAAATTCAAATTTTTTCAGGAGAAAATCACGGCTTCAATTTGGGTATAGTTGTCTGACCGTAGTCTGTATTACAGATTGCATAACCCTTAGTATTTTAAACATATATTGAGCTAAATAAGTCCAATTTAGGTAATTCAAATTGATATAGAAATATAATTCAAATATCTACAGCTTTTATGAAGAAAGTTTGGGCAAATTCAAACTTCTTGAGGAGACAATCATGGTATTAATCTCTGAATAGCTGTCCGACAACATCACTGTCATTGATTCAAAATATAGACATTGGACACATCATTTTCACCTCCAACAACTATATTTTTTAGTATAAATACCTCTGGAGCTGAATATAAGTTAAGTAACTTATTTATCATTAATTATTTCTTAAGCATTCATTGAGCGCTCAAATTCTCTTAAGCAATTCTTTGTTTGTATAACTCTTGTGAGAGTTGGGTGTGTGTTAGAAATAGAATTTATTTTCATCTTAAATCTTGGGTTAGATTAAAAGGGAATTGAGATTTATTTCTAAAGGAATTGGTTTAAGTGTTGTCCATTGAAACACTTGGGTTTTGATTTTTTGAGTGAGCCTTGAAAACTCATGTTGTAAGGTTATAAGAGTGAGCCATAAAACTCTTGTATAATCTCAATCTTATGAATAAGATTGTGGGTGATTGAAAATCCTAATTTGGGGATAAGTTAGGTGGAGACATAGGATTTTTGTTGAATCCGAGCTCTATAAATTTTTGTATTCTTCATTTTTACTTCTCAACTTCTATTTAATTCTTGTAAAGAATTCTTATAATTTCTCATTGTTATTTGATAGTCCTATTCACCACCCCTCTAGGACTCTTTTCGTCAATACTCCATTGGCTTCTTGCAAGAGTAATTACCACACCATCAATGATAGTTGTAGGTGGTTCCTAACCTCTTAGGACAATGTCCCAAAGTTTAATGGAATCATAATCAAGATATAATCCTATTTTGAATTTCCAATGTGGATAGTCACTACCATCAAAAAATGGTCTAAGAGAAGAGATGTTTTGTGATTCACTCCCTATGATCTTGTATTCTAGCAATGAAGTACCTAGAATTCAAGCTCTGATACCGAATGAAAAGAGTCCTAGAGGGGGGGGGGGCAGGGTGAATAGGACTATCAAATAAAAATGAGTAATTAAAAGAATTCTTTACAAGAATTAAATAGAAGTTGAGAAGGAAGAATAAAGAACACAAAGATTTAAGGAGTTCAGATTTAACAACAATCCTACATCTCCACTTAACTTATCCCCAAGTTAGGATTTTTAATCACCCACAATCTTATTCATAGGATTGAGATTATACAAGAGTTTTATGGCTCACTCTTATAACCTTACAACATGAGTTTTCAAGGCTCACTCAAAAAACCAAAACCCAAGTGTTTCAATGGACAAAACTTAAACCAATTCCATTAGAAATAAATCTCAATACCCTTCTAATCTAACCCAAGATTTAAGATGAAGAGAAATTCTATTTCTAACACACACCTAACTTTCACAAGAGTTATACAAATAAGGAATTGTTTAAGAGAATTTGAGAGCTTAATGAATGCTTAAGAAATAATGAATGATAAACAAGTTTATTAACTTCTATTCAGCTCTAGAGGTATTTATACTAAAAAATATAGCTTTTGGAGGTGAAAATGATGTGTCCAACATCTATATTTTGAACCATTGAGAGTGATGCTGTCAGACAACTATTCATGGATTGAAACCATGTTTGGCCCCTCAAAAAGTTTGAATTTGCCCACACTTTCTTCATAAAAGTTGTAGATATTTGAATTATATTTAAATATCAATTTTAATCACCTAACTTGGACTTATGTATCTCAATATATGTTCAAAATTATAAGGGTGCAATCTGCAATGTAGACTACGGTTAGACATCTATAGCCAAATTGAAGCCATAATTTTCTCCTAAAGAAATTTTAATTTGCCCATACTTTCTTCATAAAAGCTATATATATTTGAATTATATTTCCATATAATTTTGAATCACCTTAATTGGACTTCTGTAACTAAAGATATGTCCAAAATACTAAGAGATGTGTAGTTTGGGATGGCAGACATATATGTGGATTTCAACTCAAAATTTGCATAACCAAATGAACTTGGATTTTGAAAAATAAGCCTAATTAAGAAAGTTCAAGATGAATACTTCAAATGTGAAGAAGCTCATTTTCTCATTTAAGAGCTCTAAAGATATTAAAAGCCTTCTTGAATCTTAGAGGTTCAATTTGCCCGAAAAGTTACTATTCATCCAAAAGTGTATATGTTTGGTATATAATTACCTACACAATTAATTGAAATTATTAGTATAAAAATTATTTGTCAAAGTCAAAAATTTAGAATTTAATCATGTAAATGGTCAACATAAACCCTAAGTAAATTAGTTACACATGATGGAAATAATCATAATCAAAGATATTCTAAACATGAGAACAATTATGCTTTAATGTGATTGACTTGAAACTCTACTTCCACTCTCCTCAAAATATCTCTGAATGCTGAATTGAATGAATTGTCCCCCTGAATTGATGAATTGATCCTCTTTTTATAGCTATCTCTTACCCGTAGAACTTTCAATTCTAGAATATTCTCATTTTGTAATCTTCCAATTTTGATATATTTTTAATCTGTAATCCTGAATGAAAAAGGAAGATTTTTTATGAGTGCACACCTTAGTGCATGGCCATGCATAAGAGTGTGCACTAGGGTGTGTACGTTAATTTTGTGTGCACACCCTAGTGCATGGCCATGCACAAGAGTGTGCATTAGGGTGTGTACGTTAATTTTGTGTGCACACCCTAGGGCATGGCCATCCACACAGGTGTGTACTATTCTAAATTTTTGCACGACCTAATATATGGCGTGTGGTGGGGTGTGCATAGCTTCTTCATCGGGCTTGACTTTAATCATGTCAGTGCATACCTTCTTGCACATTCATATGGTGAAATGTGCAAGATTGTTGACGAGCACACAGTAGTGTGCTAGCCTATGTATTTAGACTTTCTAGACACGGTTCTAGACATGGTTGTGCACTACAATTCATAAAATTACAACAAATAATTTAATTAGATACTATAATGCAGTTAATTATTAAACAAACATGCAAATATATTCTTTAAAATGCAAATTAAATAATATTATGCTAAATGCAAGTAAAATTAATAACAATTAAATAAACTTATAAAAATATATAATAAAACCAATAAAAATGCTCCTAAAATTATATATATAAATGACATATAACAAATTTCCCTACACTAAACCTTTGCTTACCCTCAAGTAAAATGCATAAGAACACTCATCAATGCAATGAACTTTGCACATTGACAAACTTCTAAATGTCCATCTGCCACAATCTTAGGTTAATACAAAGCTTATAAATTAAAATCAGAATAATAATTCAAAGTTAAAGGCATAAGTTTTACCAAGTGAAGAGAAAACTTAGTTGTTGAATTCCTGAAAACATGCAAATTGGTAATAAAAAAATGATGAAAGTAAATGATATTATTTTTTGCAACCTCAAGCCACCCTTTGATTCCATCACATAAAAGATAACAATTTTTATTTTATTTTATTAGCGAGTGCATTTTATGTTCCATCTTACTTTAATCTCCATATTCTTCTCACTTTCTATAATCCCCCGCTGTTCTGGTATTGCTAAGTGTGGACACTATTCAAATGAGTCATTTGGATATGGATTCTTATACTCAGATTAGAGCATTGGAGTAGGTTTCAGAGTATAAAATTATAAAATTTATACACTGCTTTAAAGAGAGTTTTTTTTTTTACTGTTATAAGGTTGTCAAGGTTAGAATAAAAGATAACATCCAAGTATCACTTACAACCAATTTTCTGAACTATCAATTTTCAAATTTAATTATTTAAAAGTAAGAAAGCATTAGGTTCATTAGAATTTTAGAAGTCTTTAATCTTAAATTATCAACCTAACTTTAAAATTTACAAATCGAGCGTTAATAAAAGATTATGAAACATTTACATTGAAATCACATTTAATGCACTCTAGTCATCATAGTGATACATTGCAAAAATTTAGTGTGTGAGTGTATGTGAATGAAATCATGCAACATGTAATATATGATATGATACAAATATGGAATCAATGTAGAAAATGTGTAATGCAATATATATTCTCTCACCCACACTTAAACAAGTCAATGTTCGTAATAACTAATGAAGAAAAGGAAATAAGTGAGAGGTGGAAAGAATGACTTCCCTAAATAAGAGGAGGGTAGACAATGACTTGAAAAATAAAATGCATGAAAATAAAGAAATAATAAATAAGCAATTGGTGTACACGGTTATGCACTCTTTCATGTGCTGGACCATGTACATGAATATGTGGTGCATGGATCATGTGTGTGGCCGTGTATAATAATTGAGGTGCATGGTAAAGTGCACATTATGCGTTGACCTGTGTAAGCAAAAAATGCACACGGTCCATTGCACTCAGTCATGTGTGGTATCATGTACGTCTTAGATTAGTGCACAGTTGAATACATAAATGTGTGTTTGATCGTGTACTATTGAAAAATTTTTAGAGAAAAATTATACGGTTGTGTATTCACCCTTGTACTCATCTATGTATGCATTTGTGTATGCATACAAATAAATACATGAGCGAGGATATGACTATGCACATAACTGTGTATAAATGATGTACCTAGGCATGGCTAGTTGCATGATATGCACATCCACCTCTGTAGTTTTGCAAAGTTAAGATGCAATAAATAAATAAATAAATAAAAATAAGAATAAAATATTAAAAACATTAAAGTTGACTGGGTTGCCTCCCAATAAGCGCTTGTTTATAGTCATTAGCTTGACTAAATTCCTATTTGATCATTAGGGAGGATTGATTAAAGAATAATCCTTGTCCACTTAAACTCGCTTATTTGGCATTAGAAAAAAAGGTGAAAAAGTCTTAAAATTCATGTCTTTCACAACACTTTTTGTTCGCCACTCTTTAACATCCTTCTTTAAAGGCCCCTTTTCATTTTTAACTTTTTCTTTATTGCTTTTACCTCCTTGATATCATGAATGAGGTAGGTTTTAAGTGGCTCATTGGGAATTTATGGAAGAACATCTTTACCATAGGCCTTAACTACACCACTCAAAAATAAGAAGTCATTAATGGGGATTATTATGCCATTTTGAACACATCGAGCTAAACCTTCTCTTCCCCAACTTTAAGTGTTTTTTTTCCTCTCTTGACATCAATGATAGCTCCAACTGTAGCCAAGAAAGGACATCCTAGAATAATACGAATATGAGAGTCTTTTTCCATTTCGATAATCACAAAATTAAAAGGGACGTAAAATTATCCTACTTTTACTAGAATATCCTCTAATATGCCTATGGGATATATAAAAGATCTATCTACAAGCTATAATGAAATATTGGTAGGCTTAGGATCTCCTATGCTTAATTTTCTACATAAAGATAGAGGTATTAAACTCACACTAGCTGCTAAATCACATAGAGCTTTATCAATATCTAATTTTGCAATAACACAAAGTATATAGATACTCCCTAGATCTTTAAGTTTTGGAGGGACCTCAATTCTGATCACAATACTGCATTAGTCATTCATTAGTATAGTCTCATAATCCTCCCACTTTCTCTTATTAGTGATGATGTCTTTGAGGCATTTGACATATTTTGGCATTTGGGTGACTGCCTCTAAAAAGGGAATGGTGATATCTAACTATTTGAACACCTTTAAAACCTTTTAAAATTTCTTTTTAAGTGCTCCATTACCCATCCTTTGAGGGAAAGGTAAATAAGGTGTCTCCATCATTTTAGGCTCTTGATCCAACTCATTACTCTTTGGCTTCTCTCCTTCTTTGGTAATTGATTTAGCTCAGGCTTTTATTCCTTATTCTTATGCTCAACTTTAGCCAATTGCTTACCACTTTGTAAAGTTATTGTATTCACATGCTCTTTTAGGTTCTCAGGTTGACTAGGAAATTTTCCCATTTGTCAAAAATTGGAAGAGCTTGCTTTTAATGCTATTTGGTGTTCTAAAATCTTGTTGTGTGTGGCTGATTATTCTAACCTTGCATCCAATCGCTTGAAATTCTCTTCATGCTACTTAAAACCTTCTTGAAGTGTTTAATTTACCTTGCTCTATAATTGGATGAAGTTTTCCATTATCATCTCAAGATTGGACTTGAGTTCGGGTTGAGGGTAAGTGCTCTTTTGCTAAAAACTTAGTGGATTTTGTACCCTTGATTTGAACTTGAAGCTTGGTTCCCTCCTTGATTTGACCACAAAAAATTTATGTGGTTTCTCGATCCAGGATTATAGGTATTGGACTATAGATTCCTTTGAGGTCTTCTATTAAAATTATTTAAGGCATTGAGTTGTCAAATTAAGTAGCCTTATGAATAAGAATCTTATTGTTAACACTCTATAGTAGAATGTCATCCTCTATATACTTCAAAAGATAGCACCTGTGATGGATAACCTGAAAAATTAAGCTTTTGCAACTGTTTTGTGAGGGAATCCAACTTAGCATTTACCATGCTCAAACTATCAACCTCATACACTCTTGTTGCTTTCCTAAGCTAATTTCGCTCTCCATGCCATTAATAATTATTGGATGCCATCTTCTCTAAGAGTGCATGTGCATCATCTAATGTTTTATTTATGAAAGAGCCTTGTGCAATAACATCTATAGTGATTTGCAAAGACTAGATAGTCCTTGGTAGAATGTTTGCATAAGGAGCCAATTCGGATGCCATAATGAGGGAAATGTCTTTGTAGGTATTTAAATCTCTCCTAAGCTTCATGAAGGAATTCTCCAAGCTGTTGGTTGAACCCTGCGAGGTCTTGGCGATATTTGGCAGTCTTTCTAGGCATATAATACTTGGTGAGAAAGGCATTAGAAATTGTATCCCATGAGCTGATGGAGTTTGGTGCCAATGATCCCAACCATAATTTCGCCTTGTCCTTTAATGAGAAGGGAAATAACCTGAGGTGAATAGCATATGTGTTTACTTTATTGATCTTGAAAGTGTCACAAATGTCAAGGAAAGAAGCTAGATGAGCATTAGGATCTTTTGATAGTAGTCCATTGAACTGATATTATGAAACCATTTGGATGTATGCAAGTTTGATTTTGAAGGTGTTGGCTTCGATAGTCAGCTTTATAATACAGTTTTGGCTTCTTGTAAGACTTAGAACCCCATATTCTTTTAAAGCTCTTGCTACTTGGTTAGCCATTCTTTTATCTTTTTCTCGTTTCTCCTTCTGACTCTTTTTGTAAGTCTTTTCAATTTTTGGATTTACTTTCTCTAGTTAAAGATATTTTGATCTTGTCTACATAAACAAGAATTAAATACATGAAAAGAAAAAGTAAAAAAATAAGATAAACATAAAAATAAAATGTTAGTCTAGTAGAAATAAAAAGTGCTATAATATTGGTATTACTGATCTCCCTAGTAATGGCGCCAAAAACTTGTTAGGAAATTTTTGTAAGTGCACAGTTCACAATAAGTAGTAAATTTTAAGAATCAAGTATCATTCCCATGAGGAGATTGATACTAAGTACTAGCCATAATTTTATCTTCACAAGCTAACAAAATAGATTTAATTGAAATAGAAAACTATATTAACTAACAAAGATAAATTCTAAATAAAAATTCAATTATCAAAAGATAGATCCTGGATTCACTTTACTAGACACTTACTTGAATTACAAGATTTAATCTTAATTCAACTTGTTAATACAGTCAAGGGTAAATTACTCAAATTACTTAAAGTCTCCTTCAAGATCATTCAAGCATGTCAAAACTAATTACCGCCTATTTTCATGGTCAAGTAAATTAATTAAGACTCATTAAGTTCCTTAGCAATTTAATACTCCCTGAAAGATTCGTCTACTCTTATGATTGAGGTTCCTAAGTTTCACATGTCTATGAGCTAATAGAACATGCAATTTTCATTGTTTACTAATCTATCCAAAAGCATGCACTTAATTAAGCCTAAAATCAAAAACAATAACATATAAAAGAAACTTATAAAATTGACTGAATATTAACTTATTGAATGAAAACATAAAAATCCAAACAAGCAATAATAATCTAGCTGCATGAATCCAAACCCTGAGTAAATTAGTTACAAATGATGGAAATAATCATAATCAAAGATATTCTAAACATGAAAACAATTATACTTTAATGTGATTGACTTGAAACTCTGCTTCCTCTTTGCTCAAAATATCTCTGAATGCTAAATTGAATGAATTCTCCCTTAGAATTGATGAATTGATCCTCTTTTTATAGCCATATCTTCCCCCAGAACCTCTAATTCTAGAATATTCTTATTATATAATACTCCAATTTTGAAATCTTCTAAATTCGTAATCCTAAATGAAAGAGGAAGATTTTTCATGAGTGCACACTCTAGTGCATGGCCATGCACAAGCGAGTTTACTAGGGTGTGTACGTTAATTTTGTGTGCAGACCCTAGTGCATGGTCATGCACAAGAGTGTGCACTAGGGCATGTATGTTAATTTTGTGTACACACCCTGGCCCATGGCCATGCACACGGGTGTTGTTATGACCTAGTGTTTTAAATAAAATAATATTTGAAATATACAGTATTAATAAAATTTTAAATTTTATTTATATATTATTATTAATTGTGTATTTTATTTATTTATTTATTTTAAAGGTTTATTTATGTCAAATAATTTATTTTATGTGGGAGTTCTATTACTTGAAAATATTAAAGTTATTATTATTATTATTATTGTTGTTGTTGTAATTATTATTATTATTATTATTATTAATGTTGTTATTATTATTATTATTATTGTTGTTGTTGTTGTTGTTGTTGTTGTTGTTGTTGTTGTTGTTAATATCATTGTTATTATTATTATTATTACTATTATTATTTTTAATTAGTTTGAGGGGCATTTTAGTCTTTTTATAAATAAATTAATAAAAAAAGGGTCAAAACTGGTCAAATCTATTTCTCTTTCCCTTATTTTTCTTCTTCTTCTTTCCGAGACTTTGCTAGCACCATCGGAGCTACCACAACCACCACTAGCGACCACCACCAGCCGCTGTCAACTCCCTTCACCTCCTCCTTTCCTTCCATTACACTGGGACGTGTCGGTAGCCGCTAGAACTGTCAAAAATAGCAGCAGCAGTAGGGAGGAGCTTCTCACCGGCGACTTCGATTCCGACCACCATTTGGCATTGCACCGGTCTCATTTGAACCACCAAGCTTTGGTGAGTTCATTTTCGAGCTCCATTTGAGCTCAAATCTCTTTGATTTTGAGTTATCTTCAATTTTTAATTTATGTGTTTTAGGGTTTTTATTTTTTTGAACTTGATATTGATTGATTCATGGATTCTTGCTTCACAAATGTTGTTTATGGCAACTTAATCTTCCTAAAAATAATTTTTATTTATTTTTGAATTATTTTGAATTATGAGTAATTTTTATTCTTGTAATATTAAAATATTAAATTTTTTGATAATTATGTTAATTAATTATTTTTAATGAAAATTTTGTTAAATTAGTGTTATTAATTTGAGTTAATAATCTTAGAATTATTAAAATAATTTTTAGTGAATTTATATAATTTGTAAGAATAATATTAGTATTATGTGAATTTTGTATTAATAGGTTAATTGTGTAATTTTGTGGAAAATATAGTTAAATAATATATTTAAAATGATTTTAGAATTATATAGAGTATTAAAATGATTTTTTATAAATTATTTACTATTTTTAACTAATTAATACTAATTTTTGAAAATTATAGTCAAATAATATATTAGTTACTATTTTGGTGATTAAATGGATTTTTAATAACTTTTATTACATATTTAAGCTAATGAAGTTATTTGAGTATATAAAAGTTAATTTTTACCATTATATATTCAATTATTGAAAATTTTGATTTTTATTAATATTATATTTTTATTTGCGATTTTATTTAATTATTGTGAAAATAATTATATTTAGTGATTTAATGTTTAAATATATTATATTTAGGTATTTTGTAGATATTTATGGAATTTAATGATTTTTAGTATATATATTATTTTATATGTATTTTTGGTGTATTATGACGGTTGGGAAATTGTGTAGTTCGGTATCCTAACCTGAGGTGTTGAGCCTTGTGTTTAGAAGTGTGTTTTTCTTGCAGGATCGACTCTACTTTTTAGTAGAGAGATATCCATTATACAGAGAAGGTTTTTCCAAAATTTCGGTAGAATTCTCATAAAATATGACGTCGGGTCGATCCTAAATTTATGTGTTTGTTTAGATTATGTATTCTTTGATCGAGTCTTCTTTAGAATTCTTAGAAGTATAAGTTATAAATTTATTCTGATTATTACTATTATTTATTTTCTAGTTGCGTCGAGATCGAGGCCTATTGGACCGGACCCATCGAGCCAGTCTCGAGGAGCGTAAACTTACGAGTTATTATTTTATATATATATTGCATATAGTGCATGATTATAAATAATTATGTTTGATTTGAATTATTTCATTAAATGGTTTAGTATATTTTCGGTATACTTTTAATATATTATGGTATATTTTGACATATATGCAATGATATATACTTGATAATTTCTCAATATGCATTCTAGTATATTTTGGTATATTTATAGCTAATTTTGGTTATATGTAGTATATATATAATTGAAATATATTTAATATATTTTCTGTATATTTCTGGTATATATATGATATATTTCTCTCTTATGAATGTCATTTATGTTTAATTATGCATTTATTTATTTTCCGTAAATATAAGATTTTATTTGAAAGATATCGATAAAACGTACTACCTAGTTCACTGCACTAGGACTGTGTATGTTCTGGTTCGTTAGACTTTAGGGTCTATATTGTGAGAATTATTTGAGGTGAATTGATTGATTAATTATTTAGAATTTCAGTGATTGAGTAGTGTGATTGCGGGAGCTCAATTAACCTAGTATCTCGGGACCAATCACATTAATAGTGAAACTGCTAGAACTTGGTTGACTTAGTGTTTCGGGGCCAGTGTACTGTCCAAAATGGAATAGATATATAAGTGGATTTTAGCATCTGTGTGAAATGCATGTATATATATATATTGATGCCTGATTGGATATGTTTTAGATTGCATGTATATATAGTATAATAATTCACTCAATGAGGTCTGACTCTCCTTAATATTTTTCTCAGGAGATTCCTTGTTATCAGACCTCAGTAGTGGACCTATATGTTGGACTTCTTTAGCCTCGACTAAATTATGTAAAATTATTTATCTGACTTTTGTTGTATTCTAGAAAACAACAGTAGTAGTGCTTTGTATCCGTAGAATGTTATTTTTTTGTAAGAGACCTTTCTCTGAATATTGTATGGAAATATTTTTATTTTATGATATAACATTTAAGTATGCATATTATATCAATTTAAGTTATAATTCTGGTGTATTTTTATTTATTTATTGCATGTGTTTTTATTTTTAAGGTTTGTTACGGATTCCAGATTTGAAAAAATTTCCGTTTCCTAGCGCCGGTTTGGGTCGATGACAGGTGTGTACTATTCCAAATTTGTGCACGGCCTGATACATGACTATGTGGTGGGGTGTGCATAGCATTTTCATCGGGTTTGAATTTAATCATATAAGTGCACACCTTCTTGCACAGTCGTGTGGTGAAGTGAGCACACAATTGTGTGCTAGCCTGTGTACGTAGACTTTCCAGACACAGTTGCAGACACAGTCGTGCACTATAGTTCACAAACTGCAACAAATAATTTAATTAGATACTGTAATACACTTAATTATTAAACAAATATGCAAATGTATTTTTTAAAATGCAAATTAAATAATATTATGCTAAATGTAAGTAAAATTAATAACAATTAAATACACTTATAATATTATATTATAAAACCACCAAAAATGTTACTAAAATTATATGTATAAATGACACATAACAAATGGTGGTAGGATGTTCTTTTCGCAGGTAGGATAAAAATTATGCTAATTATGAAATTACATTGCACTAGATATTATATTTAATTTAGTCATCGGAGCCTCAATATTAACATAAAAAAACTAATATTTTAATTTTTTGTACTTCTATATAAAAATTTTAGTGTTTTTCTTCGGTATATCATTGGTTAACAACCGTTAGATTCATATTTTTTTGAATTGGTTATAATCATTGGTTAATTAAAAAATTTATAACTTTTAAAACTGGTTAAGGATGTATAGTTTATTTTATGTTAAAGAAATTATATATATATTTTTAACCAAATTCAGAAGAAATTACATAATTATTTGTATTTCTTTTTTTACTCATTCTTCGCTTTTACTTTCATCCACCTTCTTTATTCTCAGTCGCTTGAATTAATATCTAAAAAACTAAAAACATTTCTTTCGCATTGTGGAGTCATACAAAAGATCTGATTCAATTTGATTCAAGTCTATAATTTGGAAAAAAAAGAAAGCTAAATGTTTCAAGAATAATTTTAAAATAAAATCATTCTTAATCCTTACTTGGAGCAATCATATACAAAGCTCAAAAACGTTGTAAAATCATGAGGTTCCATTTGTTATATGGCTATAAGCCAAATGGAATTTCCATTGCTATTCAGAGTTAAACCCATTGAACTTTAAGTATTTTGATCCAATCTAAGTAAAATCATAAGGATAATAAATATTTTTAATAATTAATTTAACGTAACTATATATATTATATTTTAAATTTAAAGATATTACTTAAGTAAAAGTAATTTCTATCATCTCAACGATTGGTTAAACTTAATTTCATTTTATTTGATGTAAAGCATAGGTATAAGATTCTTGAGTGTTTTATTGAGAATTTTCCCAATTTTAATTTAGAACTAAAACAGATGTAAATTAAAGAATTCTATTCCAGCTTCACTATCTTTAAATTTTTCTCGGCAAAAACTTTATATACTTTACATCTTAAAACCTCTTCTCAATTTTCTTTTATGGTTCCCTTCACTACCTTCAAAATCACCGCCTTTCTTGACCGGGATAGAAGAAGATGAGCTTTTGTTTTTTTAGCTGATATCATGCTTTTTATAGATTTTTCTATTTGTCTTCTCCTGGATCTTGGCGGTTTTGTGTTATTTGTGTTGCTTTGTTCTGTGTACTCATAGCTAAATTTAAATGTTGTTGCTTCCATGGATGGACATCCTTTGTTTGTTTGTTTTTTTTAAGAGAAAGGCATAATCTTTTTTTTTTTTCATTTACTGGTTTTATTTCATTTGTTGATTTGAGATTCGACCCGGTAGGATTATAAGTGCGGCAAAAAAATTTTAACAATTAATTTAATACGATTGCTTACATTAGGATTCAAATCCAATATCTCATTTAAATTGAAACAACCCATACCAGTTGATTCTAATAGTAGTTGATTGTTTTCACATCCCTTTAATTTGTTTATTATCTTTATTTAAATTCCTGCGTGTTAAAAAAATGTTGTCATCATTTAATCTCTTTTAACTTTTTTCTCCCTTTGTTTGGCATGGGAATGGAAAGAGGAAAAAAAAAAAGAATTTATTTATTTATATTTTAACTTGGCACCGGTTGTTGTTGATGAAAAAATGATTCTTCGGGTGTGTATATATTTTTTTCAGAAAGAAATGTTGTGGCTTTTTTTTTTTTTAAATTTATTATTACTATTTTAAAGTATTGAATTCTTGAGTTGATTTTTTTTTTTTTATATATTTGAAAAAGGAAAAGGAAAAGGAAAAGGAGGAAAATGATGGAAGGATTTGAAGAAGCAAAAACATTATGTGGAGATCCACATGTTACATAGTACTATCAAATGTGTATGTACGTAATTAAATGCCCTGTCCTGTCTGGGGAAGATGGTGGTGGTGAAATCACGCATGAACCTTCCATTGATCTAAACCATTATTTTCCAAAGTTTTGTAATCACCTTTTCGTATAACTGTCATCATAATTACTTTTTGTCTTTTATCAAAAGAAAAAATTATCACTTTTGTCAACATTACTATCTACCGCCATTTCAAATATGAACGAACGGTCCCAAGCAGACATTTTGGACTACTTTTTTCACTTATATCTTATGAATGAATTGATATCAATAATGGTGTCATATTTGCTAATTACTTGATACGTTATCAACATTTTAATCTTAATTTCTTCCTGTTAACTAAGGTAATCAACTGAAGTAACAGTTGCCTCCTGCTTTTTCGACTATTTTTGGGTTGAAATACTAGATTTGGCATGTTGTTTTATGTAAAGGACATAATTTATTTGCAGAACATACCTGGAATGTCCTTCGCCTGTCAGAATTGTTTTCTAAGACTGAACAGCAGGCAATCAAATATATCCCCATTCCCAGGAGTGTTGGTAATGATAGAATTATGTGGCACTTTGACAAGAATGAAATGTACTTTGTTAAGTCTATATATAAATTTCTCAAGGCTCAGCAGCAGACTCAAAACTGCTCCTCATCGTCCACAAATAGCTCTAGCAATCAATCAGGTTTATGGATTTCCATTTGGTCACTCCAGGTGCCTCCAAAGGTGAAAAGCTTAATCTGGCGTTGCGTTAGGAACGCTGTTCCCACTGGGGAAACTTTGGTTGCTTAAGATGTGACCATCCTGTGGAATCGTTGGAGCATTTACTCTTCCTATGTAATCACTTAAGAATTATTTGGCATACAAGTTCTCTTGGTTATAACCCATCCAATATTGTGGGCTTGACATCATTCAAAACTTGGTAGGAAGCTACTTACTCATTGTTGGATTCTGCAGGTCATCCTGATCTCATGAGACTTGTAGCAGGCATCTGTTGGCATATTTGGAAGGTGAGAAATGCCATATTCTTTGAAGGAAGAGTGGAGACCCCATGATTACGACTGTTAGAAATCAGCAATGGTGGTCTGATGTAGGACGGATAGCAGACGAGCAAGCCTTACAATTTACGGAGCCATGGGGTTGATGGTATTTGAGAACTGAATAAAACACTCGAGATTTTATGAAGGGTTGATATATTTCATTATTGATTAACAGCTATTTATACACGAGAATTCAACAAATAGATCAAAACAAATTCCTGAAAATCAGCTAACAAACACATTATCAAATCTGATATTAAAAAACCTCGAAACATTCAAACACAACAAAAATCAGTTGTGATCTTTATTGTTATGATCTACTGAATTTGACAGCAAAAAGATGCAGCAAATCCATCACTCCTCCTTGCTTCTTTTGCTGCAAACTCCAATCCTCTTTCTAAGTTCTTCAAATCTGGTCTTCGACAAAACTTTAGTCATGATATCTGCAAGCTGCACATCAGTTTCACAGTGTATCAAAGTCATTTCCTTGTTTTTTTGAACATCTCTAATAAAATAAAATTTGATCTTAAAATGCTTAGTTTTGCCATGGAACACAGGATTGTTAGAGATAGCTATGACAGCTTGATTATCAACAAAAATCTTTGTAGCTTCTTCTTGCACATGCTTCAAATCTGATAACAACTTCCTCAACCATAAAGCTTGATTCATAGCAGCTGTAGCAGCCACATATTCAGCCTCTCTTGTGGATTGAGCCACAATGTCTTGCTTCTTAGAACTCCAAAAACAATATCCAGAGCCAAAAATGAACATATAACTTGAAGTGCTTCTCATATCATTACAAGATCCTACCCAATCGCTATCAGAATAACCATGTAAATTCAACATTTTTTATTTCTCAAACATGACACCAAAATCGACAGTGCCTTTGACATATCTAGGCACTCTTTTTGCAGCTTTAAAATGCACATCAGTTGCACAATGCATAAATCTGGACAACAAACTTGCAGCAAACATGATATAAGGTCTTGTTGTTGTAAGATACATCAGACAACCAATGAGACTCCTGTATAGTCCTTCATCAACTTTCTTAGCTCCATCATCCTTTTTCAGCTTCTCATTCTACATCAGTGGCATGCTTATGGACTTGCAATTCTCCATGCTGAATTTCTTGAGCACTTCTTTTGTATATTTTTTTTGGGTAATGAAAATCCCTTGTTGTGATTGTTGAATTTCCATGCCAAGAAAATATGACATCTCTCCCAAGTTTTTCATCTCGAAGGCCTTCATCATTTGAGCTTTAAATAATTGAATCATCTCTTCATTATTTCCTGTCACAAGAATATCATCAACATACAGAGAAACAACAATTAGATTTTCACCAACACTCTTCAAATATAAGGTGGATTCACTTGGACTTTTTGTGAAACCATTTGTTAGTAGATGATCATTAATCCTGCTATACTAGGCTGTTGGAGCCTGTTTGAGATCGTACAGAGCCTTTTTTAGCAAATACACCTTATCTTTATTTTCTTTCTTTACAAAACCTTTAGGCTGCTCAGTAAAGATCTCCTCCTCCAAATGGCCATTCAGAAATGACGACTTGACATCAAGTTGATAAAGTTTCCACTCCAACTGAGCTGTAAATGCCAAAAGCATTTTGATTGTGTCTAGCATCGCAAACGGTGCAAATGTCTCTGAGAAATCCACTCCAAACTGTTGGGCATACCCTTTAACTACCAACCTTGCCTTGTACTTGTTGATTGAACCATTTGCATTTAGCTTTATTTGAAACACCCACTTTACACCAATGGGTTTCTTATGGCTTGGTCTGTCTACTAATACCCAAGTCTGATTTTTTTCTATCATCATCAGCTCCTCTTTCATTGTAGCAACCGACTTTAAATCTTTCATAGCATCTGCATAACCTGCAGGCTCAAGTACAATAACATTACAATTATGGTAAATGTCAGAAAGTAATCTGGTACCTTTAAAAGGAATATCATCAATACAATCATCAAATTCTTCAATTTGACTTTCAATAAGAGCAATATCTTTGATTTCTTCATGCTCCACCTCTGACTTGTCCCAATTCCACATAGCAAGCTCATCAAACCTGATATCCCTTATGATTATTATTTTTTCAGTTAAAGGTTGATAGACCAAATAGCCCTTAGTGGTCCTGCTGTAGTCTATAAAGATCCCAACATCAGCCTTTTGATCAAGTTTATCTCTTTTACATATGGAACATGAGTGTAACATATGTAGCTAAATATCTTCATGTTTTGCACAGATGGCTTGTGACCACTCTAGACTTCAAATGGTGTTTTATTTTTTAGCTTATTTGTTGGCAACCTATTGAGCAAGTAAACTGAAGTGTTGACTGCTTTAGCCCATAACTTCTTGGGAAGCTTCTTCTCAAACAAAAGACACTTGGCCATGTTCATCACCATTATATTCTTTCTTTTGCTCACTCCATTTTGTTGCGGAGTGTAGGTTGCCGTCAACTGATGTTCAATACTTGCATCTTCACAAAACTTGTTGAATCGTCAGAATTATATTCAGTCCCATTATTTGATCTGATTACCTTCATTTTATGCCCATTTTGATTTTCAATCCAATTTTTGAAAGTCTGAAAAACATTAGCTACTTTTGATTTTTGTTTCATAAAATAAACCCAACATAACTTATTGAAGTCATCAATAAATACTATATAGTACATACTACCATTCAAGGACTCTGTTCTCATTAGACCGCACACATCTATGTGTATCAATTGCAGCTTTTCTGTCACCTTCCATGTCTTATTCTGCTGAAATAGCAATATAGATTGTTTCCCCAATTGGTAAATTTCACAAGCTCTAACTTTGTCTTCAATAGTGGGCAAATTCTAAACAAGTTCATTACTATGCATATATTTAAGTGCAGAGTAATGAAAATGTCCCAACCTTTTATGCTAAAGTTTGGACTAATCCAAGGAGCTAGGATATGCATATGCATCTGCTTGCAACAAATTCATTGAAAAACTCCTTGCCTTCATCTTAAATGAAAATAATTCACTCCCAACAGGATCATAAATCACACAAGTTTTATTTTTAAAAACCACAGAGTAATTCTTTTCAAGCAATTGTCCCACACTCAACAGATTTTGGTCAATTTCAGGTACAAATAACACATCTAATATTAGTTTAATACCTGAAGCACATTCAATAGCCATCGTTCCTTTACCTCCTACAACAATATAATCTCCATTTCCAATCCTGACCTTGGAAATATACATTTAATCAAGTTCCTTGAATGTGCTCTCATCATAAGTCATATGATGAGTGCAATTGCTAGCAACAAGCCACACATTATTGGTTCTATTATTGATGAAGCAAGTCGCCACGAATAGCTGCTCCTCCTTTTGTTGATCAGCTACTTGTGCATGATGTCTTTCTTATTGCTTGCTCTTACACACCTTCTCCATATGACCTATTTGCTTGCATGACCTGCATTGAATATCAGGTCTAAACTAATAATATCTTTGGAGATGCAATGTCTTTTTGCAGTGAGGATATGGAGGATATTTGCCTTTTTTTCCTCCATCTTGGTTGCTATCAGCTTCCTTCATGTTTTTCTTGTTCCAATGCTGATTGCCTACTGCATAAGCTTGATCTTTGTCTTTTGCTTGAAAGGCTCCTTCTATCACATCTTCTTTGCTAATAGCCCTTCTCTGATCTTGTGCTTGCAAAGAATTAACTAGTTCAGTCAAGGAAATCTGAGTAAGATCTCTTGACTCTTCAAGGGATGATATTTTGGCTTCGAACCTTTCCGGTAGACTTACCAACACCTTCTCCATAATTCTTTTATCAGGTAATTCCTCACCAATTATCATGATTTTGTTGACTATAATAAGGAGTCTATTTGAATACTCCTTTATGTTTTCTGTTTCTTTCATTTTTAGGAGCTCAAATTCCCTTTGGAGATTCAAAACTTGCATTTGTCTTGTTCTGTCATTTCCTTAGAAAGCTTCCTTTAGCAAATCCCAAGCTTGCTTTGCTGTCTCATAAGCCATGATACTTGTGAAAACTTCATCGAATACAGTTGAGTGAATGCAGGTCTTGGCCTTTGATATCTTCTTCACTTCATTCCTTTGATTTCTTATAGCTTCCAGTGTTGGATCTTCAAGCAATGGTTGAATTTGGTCATTTTCAACCATGTCCCAAAGTTCATAGGCTTCCAAATAGGACTTCATTTTTACTGCCAAAATATGACAATTCACACTTGAGAAAATAGGTGGTGCAGCCATAAAATTGTTTGTTGTCATTGCTCGAAGGTTTGGTGTTTAAGGTTCTTCACAGATTCACTCACAATACAGGTTCCTTAAGAACAAGGGAGCTCTGATACCACTTTGATGGTATTTGAGAACTGAATAAAACACTCAAGATATTTTATAAAGGGTTGATATATTTCATTATTGATTAACAACTATTTATACACGAGAATTCAACAAACAGATCAAAATAAATTCTTGAAAATCAGCTAACAAACATATTATCAAATCTGAAATTTAAAAAAACTTGAAACATTCAAACACAACAAAAATCAGTTGTGATCTTTATTGTTATGTTCTACTGAATCTGATAGCAAAAAGATGCAGCATCCATCAGGAGTTCATAATATATATCAAATCAAAGATTATCTAGAGATTTATATGCTCGATAGGATTTACTTGTCACAACCCATTTTTAGGCCCAAATTCTGACTGTTTTGGGGACTTCAAAATTTTTCTGCGACAACTTTATGTTTTCTTTTAGGCCACTTCTTTTTATGGTTTTTTTTTTTTCCTTTTAGGGTTTCATTGAGACATTATAAATTAGTTTTCCTCTATAATATGGAGTTAGTTTTTGCCATTTGATAATAAGAAAACCCTTTTCTTCCAAATTTTGACATTCTTTGAATCAACAAATTTGATGTCTATTTCTGGTATTTTATGTGAATCAACATGATGCAAAAGAGTAATTTCTGGTATTCATGCCTGAATGAACATGTCTCATTATTTATTCTTTACTTTATAGCTTCCGCTATGTCATGGTCTAGCCTGCAAATTTCGATCAGCGCTCCTCGAGCTACTGGTCATCACAATACTTCCCCAGAAAATTCAGACGATGATCGGTGGCTAGCTCCCCAAATCAGCACTTGGAATCAACACAGATGCATCATTCCTCTAGGAAACTAATAAGAGTAAATATGCTTTTGTATGCGGAGACCACAATGGTCAAATTATTCATATAGCTTCTAAGTGTCATCTTAGTCACTCTGCTATTCAGGCAGAAATCATGGCAATTTATGGAGTAAAATTCTCAGAGTTGTACCCATCTACTTCCATTATCATTGAATGTAACTGCTGAATGGTTGTGAAGATTCTGAATGGTGATGTTACAAGCATTCCTTGGGAGGTAGTTTCTACTGCTGAAGATATCAAGCTTGCTCTTCGTTGCAGGAATCAAATTCAGATTGTTTTCATTCCTCACTCGGCAAACAAATTAGCCGATTGGTTAACTAGGAATGACTCTAGTTTGATAATGTCTTCATGTTCTTTTAATGTTCATCTACAGCTCCTGGAACTCATGCAACTGGACTCCAATTGTACTTCTGCTTTTGCTTTCCAATATACTTTCTCCTTTGTTCAAAAAAAAAAAAAAAAAAAAAATAGGGAATAAAAAAGGGTTGGTCTGTGTATTGATCCTTTGTTCTCCTTTGTTCAATATACTTTCTTCTTCTTTTGTTCTTCATATTGATTTGTGTATGTAGCAAATAAAAAAGGGTTGTTGAAAAAGGCCAATCAAAACAGGGGAAAATGGCCGAATTACTAGCTTTGAACATGAAGTTCCAATACAAAGCCCTGAACTAGTCTAAACAAAAAAAACAAGAAGAAATGATGGCAGCTGAGATGCAAGGAGACTATAACAGGGAAATAAGGGAAATAACGAAATTGAAATGTATTCTTATTTCCCTGTTATTGTCTCTTTCAATTAACATATTTTCTTTATTCTCAGTCCCTTGAATATCTGAAAAAAAAACATTAACATATTTTTAGCATTGTGCAGTCATTAAAAAAAAATCTTATTCAATTTCATTCTTGTTTTTAAAAAGTTTAATTAAAATAGAACGTCTATAATATTGACTAAAATTAAATCAAATTATTGTAAGAATATTTTGATAAATAAAATCATTCTTATTCCTTATTTGGAGCAATCATATACAAAGCTCAATAAAGTTAAAAAATCCCGAGATTCTATTTATTAGATGGCTATAAGCCATTTGGAATCGCCAGACCTAATTTAATTTTAATGTAGGGATGAAGATTCTAAGTGTTTTATTCAGAATATATTCCCACTTTTAAGAAACTAAAACAGATGTAAATTCAAGAATTTGATTCAAGTTTCACTACCTGCAAATTTTTCTTGCTAATAACTTTATAGGTTATATCTCAAAAAAAAAAAAAAAAAAAAAAAAAAAGATTCACAGTTTATTAATGAAAAATGCTTATTATAAGGAGAATTATGAGTTATACGACAAAAACAATCACTTTTTTTTTTTAATAAGTCATTCACTATGATAAAATTATTTTCATCAATAATGGAGGATAAAAAAAATTGAAGTTTTTTTGGAATCCTGAAATGAGTTCCCAAATCGACCTGTAGGATATATAAATTATATAAATGATTACTAAATTTTTTATTAATTTATAATTTGATTACAAACTTTGATTTATTTTTTTAATCACTTAACTTTGTTTATTTTTTTAATATAGAAATATCCTAGTATTATTTTTTACTAAATTTGAGAATGTGGCAATCGGAATCACCATACTTTATGCTGCTTTTCATCTTGTTGCGCTAGCTCAGTCATTCTAAAATTTATTCCATTATGTTAGTTATTGACAAACTCCACCAAATAAAAATGTGGCATAGAATATGGTCATTGTGGTTGCGAGCATAAGTTAAAGTTATGTAACTAAAAAACTAAAAACTAGCATACTAAAGATGTGGTATCAAATTATAATAAAGTACCATACAATTTACCCACCTATTTATGCATGTATGTGTATATAAATCTTATGAATTGGTAAGGGGAAAGATGCACTGAGAATTAAAATCAGAAGGTAAAGATCAGTTATGGCAGTGGTCTTTAATTTAGTAGATTTGTTCAATGGTTTCCCTGAAGAGAAACAAGAAAAAGAGATCGAAACTCTAATGAACCTACTTGGAGGAGTTTCAATAAACAAACTCTCTGAAGAAAGCAGCGAGGAGTATAGAGTCAGAGCAATGTATCAGGGCTTAAATCTTTTATCCTCTATTATTAATTAAAAATAATTTTATCCAAATTCGATATATATACCTAGCAGTAGTTGGATGTGGGTAACTGACAACATGGAGTGCTTACATGAGAGTTTCGATATTAAGATGGGGTGCAATTTCGTATGAATTTCAATGTGAGAAGATGCTAAGATGGATACTTCAATTGAAATTTGGATGAAACTGAAACCATATCCAATATATATGGAACAAATTGACATAAGGTCATTAAATATTTATCATTTATCAGTAAGCATGATGCTAAATGCAATACACCCAAATAGGCAAAAAAATTTATTCTATATAGATCATAATATATTAACATGTAGCACGGTAATATTGAGAAGATAGGCAAGTGAGCACAGGAATGATGCTAGTGCTCACCTACGCATGTATCTTAACATATTTTAATTAAAGCAATGATAGCAACCATTTTTGGTTAGGATCTCCAGTGGGATGCCTAATGATGATCTGTTCAAGGCTCGGATCAGATTCTTTGACATCCATTACCATTCCACTAAACAAATTCAAAATGGTTCCATCATTCTTGAACACCCACCGTTGGGCGGCCGATGCGCTACAAGATGAAATGATTATTCTTGTTATACCTCTATAATCATCATAAATGTCTAAGCAAGTTGCCTGTTTCTGCTGAGGCCTTATCGTCCCATCTGCGTAAATAGCCCATTTTTGACTCGCCTCATCGCTTATACACTCTATCAACCACACCAAATCTTCAATTGCTTGCAAGCAAAGATCCATGAATCCAACAATTTTTGTCACGAAGGGTTGTGAGCTGTCAGTAACTTTCCAGGCTTGATTCGGCATGCAAAATTCCATCTCTACTGTCAGACTGATGTTGGTCTTTGGTGATGTTGCAGTCAGAGCTAGTCCAGATTTGGGGTTTACGATTGTTCCATTTTCCGAGATTTGCCACTGAGTTGCATCAGGCAAAGCACTGGCGCAATCATTCATTGTTACGTTGCTTCCTGGGGTGAAGTCAGTAGTAGTCAAGCACTTGCCATTGGATCGAATTGTCCCATCCCGTTTCAATGTCCATAATTGATTCACTGCTCCATTAGATTTGCACGGATACATTTGTACTGTGTTTCCAATGCTGTAGTCGCTTAGCTTTACATCAATGCGCAAACTATTGAGACCGACAATTTGCACTGTAGGCTCAGGTGTTGCACAAACACCGTCATCATTTGGTTTAGGCCCCAGAGATTCTGTGTCCTTGCAAACGAACTCCATTAGAGCTAAGTTCGAAAGTAATTGAGGATTTACATTGTAAACATCGATTGTATGCGGTCTGATCTCTGTAATTGAACTGGTTTGGCAAACACTCCTTGATTAGATTGCTGAATAGAAGTGGAAAGCGCAGACCATTTGTTCTAAAGTTTAAGAGTAGTTAAATCGGGATGAATTCGTCGATTGCTTCGAATACTCCAACGAATTTGCTGCTCAATATGCTTAAACCTCACTGCATCCGTAACCATTTGCGCAACAACTAGAAGTGATTAAGCCAAGAAGTTCTGCTTACTAGTATTAGCACCATGTAGCGTTGAAACGGCCTGTTCTAGAGCCATGATTCCCAAGTCCAGATTAGCTCTACGCAGACCTGCTGCTGCTTCAATTGCAGAATAGCTACTTCCGAATGCAAGCGTATTCTGTTGCGAGTATCCAAAGTTACTAGAAAATGCAGGCACAGTGTTGTTAAAGAAGAAGAATCCATCATTAGCACCATAACCAACCAGTCCAGCGTCGCTGACATCTAGTGCTAATGCAACAGAAACATTTGCCCAATTTGAGAGTTGCACTAAAAGAAAGCGGTTCGACTCCGACAAAGTAGATGGATCAGGCAAGATTGGTACTCCATGCCTCTCGTCTCCACTTGCCAGTTTATTTCTCAGAGATTGCAGAAACATTGTGTAGCTTTGCCTATCAGCATGTACAGTGGTGAATTTCGCCATGTCATAGCCCATGAAGGAGCTAGATGGATGCTGCACATCTAATACTGATAACACCCTGTTCGTTCCAAACATGGCAGCCCAGTAAAACCAAGTTGCCATTAAATAATTCCATGCCTGTATATGTCCTTTCATCAGGACAATTTTCAGATTTTACCCTGGAAAAAGAAAATGCGGAGATTATCAGATTCTAGTAAACATACACATATTTATGGTATAGAAAGATTTGTACATTTAAGAAAGCAAGAATGTTATGTTAATTATTCAGGCATATTTCAAGATTCACAACCTTTGTGTTTTGTTATATAAATCCACACTTTTGTATTTCTTTTAATGGCTGTTTAGATTAGTTATCCCATGTGAAAAACTTGGGAACATTATTGTTAAAGGTAAAAATCTTTTTTTTTTTTTGTTTAATTAAATATCAAAAATAAAAAGCTTACCCTGAATCTTAAAAAAAAATTTCATCAATTCCTGAAATACATGTGAATTATCAGCATTAGTATATTGAGAGCAGGCTTTAGACTATTAAATTAGGATTATTGAACATAAGAATATAGATTTTATTTTTACAAATAAAAGGTTAGACTATGATATAAAAATATGTTTCTGATATGAGATGAAATCATATTTAAGGGGAACTAAAATTTATAGTAAATATCATACAAAAAATCTCACATTTCTGGTTACTCAATGAATTTCTGTGATTCCTGCCAATAGAATGCAAGCACGAAATATCCCTTATATTGATGTAACAATTCCCAACATTTCTAGCTTTGTATTTATTGCTATTCACTAGTTATTGCTATTTGCTTTATATTTTTTTAAAGTTGGAGTGAGGTGGACCCTAAAAGGAACAAATCTCTTTATAGATAAACTTGAATTCCAAATTTTACTAAAAATAATCCAATCTTCTCCTCATTAGGCTAATAGATATTGGTATGTTTCTAGCCATTTTAATTTCCTAAAATGCTGCTCAGAAATTGAAAATAGTGGTCTATTTCATTATCAAAATTAATCTAAAGATGATGACAAATGATCATGGGGAAAATAAATATACTCAGCACATATGGACGCATTAAAACCCACATTTATTCTACATAGATTACATCAACACATCAACAACTCGATGTATTTCTTTGTTTATTGAAGCAACAGGCTAGGTTGCTGCAAGCTTGAAGTCAAGAGCATAATCAAGGCATTGCTAGCCACATTTGATTAGCATTTCCATGATATCGCCATATGATTATTTCTCTACGGCCTGGATCAGATCCTTTCACATCCAGAACCAATCCATAATGCAAGTTCATAATGGTGCCATCATTTTTAAACATCCATCTCTGGCCAGACGATGCAGGGCTACAAGAAGATATTTTAACAACTGATCCCTGTGCTCTATTATCACAAGTGAGACAGCTACTTCTGTCTGCGTTAAGTCGAATTGACCCATCTGCATATAGAGCCCATTGCTGATTTCTAGCACCAGAACACTTCTCTACCCACACGTTGTCTCCACTTGATTGCAAGCAACGATCGCCAAGTCCAAGAATGGACGCAACTAAAGGATCTGTGTTATTGCTGGCAAGCCAAGCTTGACTAGATGCATATGTGTTTTCCTCTATAGTTAGCGTGGTACCACTAGTTCCTGCTGATGCTGTCAACACATACCCTGATTTAGTATTTACAATGGTTCCATTTGCCCAAACTTGCCAATAAATAGTAGAAGGCTCAGCTCTTCGGCAATCGTGTATCGTCGCATATTGTGGTTGAGCAAGTGTAGAAGCTTTCAAGCACTTGCCATTAGATTGAATTGTCCCATCTTCCTTCAGGGTCCAGAGTTGATTCACGTCTTGGTTAGATTTGCAGCGATACAACTGTATTGGATTTCCATCGTTGTATTTTTCATTTTTGACATCAACGCAGAGACCATTTCGACCTGAAATGCGAACTGTTGGCTCAGGAATTTGACAAACAGCCTCACGAAGACTATTAGTCGCGACAGACCCTGTAAGTGGAGAATACTGAGATGGTGGTCTACGGCACACAAACAACATCAGAGCCAACGCATTCTTTAGATCAGCCACATTTCCTTCAAGGCGTCGCGTGAAATGAGTTGTTTGTAGTAGAATTTGAGTGGCAAAGACTCCTCCATCATTTGATTCTTGGACTGCTCGTGAAAGTGATGCCCAGTTGTTTTCGAGGCTCAGCATTGTGTCGTCTGGTTTAAAGTCATCAAGATCCATCCTTTGGCGAACTCGTGCCTCGATGTAATTGAATCGTGCCGCTTCTGAAATCATCTGAATTATAACAATAAGATTCTTAGCTAGTGTAGTTTGCGGAGTGTTATCAGTATTCGACATTGAACCAATAGCATCAAGCAAACTTTTCGCTCCTATTAAAGTAGCATTTCTACTTTCGACTTGAGCAGCATGTTCAAGATCCGCATAGCCACTTCCAAATCCGAGTTTGTGTCCACTAGTGCCTTTGAAAACATGGTAAAAAGCCTCAGGAGGAGCATCAGAAAAGAAGTAGGATTTATGTGCGGCACGATACCCAACAATATTTACATTACAGACATCAATAGCTAATTCAATTGACGCAGCCTCCGAATGTGAAAGCTGCACTATAACAAACCTTTGAGTTACATGCAAAGAAGATCCAGGACTCAATGTTCGTATGCTATGGACCTGAATGTCCCCATACTTTCTCAAGCTACACCGGAGCTGGCTAATGAATTGCTTGAAACTTTGTGGAGTTGCAGATCGAAGATTGAAGTTAATCGTGTCGTATTTGGTAGCTGCTATGTGTAAGTTATCGTCTAATGCTGACGAGCAGGCACAGCTTGATCGGCCTCCATAAATGCTACTACTCCAACAGAGCCATGTTGCTGCCACCACATACTTCCATAAGGTGATTTTTTTGTTTTCTGACATTGTCAACTTGATAAAGATTCTTGTTCCTATGTCTTTCATCTGTCACATATATAAGAAGAAAAAAAATATTAATATAGTAAGTTGCTACAAGAAACAATTCTGTTCATTAATGGGATATATGATTCAAGTGAATTAGGAAGTAATCTGGAATTTGCAAGCAAATTTAGAAGAAGGTCTATTTGTGCCATTAGAAACTACACATACAAACACTACACACATGCTATTGATAATTAAAAGACCACAATTGCACTAGAGTTACCTCAACTAATGAGTTACATGCATTCAATAATTTATTAGAAAGCAATGATTTTTGACTTACAAAATGAGCAACTGAGGAAGGAAGGATGAATTATGAGACATGCATGATTATTACTATCCACATTTCACCCCCTTTTATAATGAAACGGCTGGACAAGTTTTCTAATATTTAATAGTTTTTACCAAAATAATTGATAAGTAGTTCCAAAAAAAAAAACAAATTCCAAGAGAGTTTGCAGTACCCTCCCCTTTTATCAATCATTCATTTGTTGCGTGTTTAAAAAACTTTAAAAAAATCAATAATAGATGAAATCAGTTAATATAGAATTATTTTTATTTAAATCACATTTTATATTCAAATTTTGATATATAATTTCATTAAATTAGTTGTTGAAAAATTTGTGTTATAATTGTGAACTTTAAATTTGGATTAACACAAAAACTACCTCAGAGATACAATTATTATAGGAAAAAACAAAATAATAAGACATTCTTTTTGGAAAAAAAAGACATTTTTTTTATGAAAGAAAAATAGGAAAAATGTGAGTTCTTTAACGTATGTACGTTTATTAATTATTTCTTTAACGTCTGTACGTTTATGTATGTGAGTTCTTTAACGTATGTACGTTTATTAATTATTTGTTAGATTGTCATTTTTATGGGTGTATATATTTGTCCTCTCTAAGTAGTTTATTGATATTTGGCTTCTTTCTCAACCATTGGGTGTGTATATTTGTTGTGACTCCCAGATTGAATCTTAAAGTTATGTTTGTTAGATCACGAGCCTGTGTGAATTGCAAACTTTCGCATATTTTGTTAATTAACATGGTAAAACAAGAGTTTGCATTGATATCATTTCATTGGTTTTTACTTGGATTATATCAAATATTAGAGCACAACTTCAATTTTTGAAGCTAAATTGCTACCAAGCAGTTAGTTTAATTTTGGATCTTATGGTATTTTTAGGTGATGGATGGGTTCACCAAACACCAACTCGTATGGCCAAAATAGATGGATTCCATTACCATATCTCACATCCCTATCAACAAATTTGACCGCAAAGTCACACACTATCATGAGATCTCTACTACGTACCATTCTTCTTCTCTTTGTAAGATAACCCACTACATTTTTATATTGTGGACTAGGTAAGATACGATAAACCATATGATAATATAAAGTAATAACACATATTTTTCCCGCTACTTTTATTTTTTTTTTCTAGGTTTATTTTTATACTTTTATTTCTCTATATTAAGTTCCTACATTTTTATTTTACCATATATTAAGTCCTTGAAGGACCCAATATATGGTAAACCCATATTTCCCCCTGCATATTTAATTTTTTCTAGGTTTACCCCATGCACATTTATTTCTATATATTGAGTTTCTACATTTTTATGTTGTCATAGATTGGGTCCTTGGCAAATCCATATTTCCCTTGCACTTTTTTTTTTTTCTGGATTTATTCCCTGCACTTTTATTCTACACATTGAGCCCCTTTACTTTTATTTAACCATACATTGAATCCTTTAAGGACCCAATGTATGATAAAATAAAACTGTATTAATTTTAAATTAAGGACCCAAGTAATGGGTAATTAGCCATTCTGGGTTTGCCTTCTAATCAGGCAATTGTTGGTGTCTTGTTAACAAAAAAATACTCTTATATTAAAAATTGAATACAAAAATAACAAACGCTCTTTCTTCTCCAAAAAACCTCACCGCACCAATTCTTATTTCTTACAATGCATAAGCTCTACTTCTTATTTCCTCTCTTTTTTTTTTTTGTTGCATATAACACACAATGAGAGGAGGTATTATATACTAACTCAAGATCAATACAAGCCATAAAAACATAACTAACAGACACCTAACTTTGACTTGCACATTCAATAAAAACCATATGTTTATGACACCATTTTCAACAATCTAACCAACCATTGACCTGTAATTTATCATGTGAAAAATATTAGAAGCTTCTTTGAACTAGGCTTCATTATTTGGATTGAGTTTTATGTAAACTTGGGTTTATTAAAGCAGTTTATATTTCAACACTCTCCCTTAAACTTGTTTTATAAGGCTAAGCAATTCCTTATCCTAGCAAAATCTTCAAACTTCAGTGGCTTGGTGAAATGTCAGTAACTTGATCACATGATTTGACATACTCGAATTGAACTTCTTTTCTTGCAATGCATTCTCGAATGTAATGGAATCGAGTATCTATGTGATTCAATACTCGATCGATCATGAAAAAATTGGGTTCTTTGCCAGGGCTATTGCTGACTTGTTGTCGATGCAGTCTCAGTTGCCTCTTTTCACTTCAAGTCTAGTTCCTTAGCAAATTTCTGAGCCAAACTGCATGGAAAATACATGAAGTAGCAGCTACATATTTAGCTTCATATATAGATAAAGTGATGATTGGTTGCATCTTTGAGATCCAAGTGAATGCAGTATTTCCATGAAGAATGCAAATCCAGTTGTGCTTTTTCTAACATATAAATCTCCACTCCAATCACTATCACTATATCCAACAAGCTTGAAATCATTAGAGACTATATAGAATAATCCAAACCAATTGTACCTTTCAAATAGCGAAGAATTCTCTTTGCAGCTTTGAAATGAATCATTGTTGGAGATTCCATATAACGACTAACCAATTCGACTACATAGAGAATGTCAGGCCTTGTACATGTCAAATAATGTAGACTTCCAACTAGACTTTTGAAAGTGTTGGATCTACACTTTCTCCTTCTTCATGTTTGCTCAATTTGATTCCACATTCTACTGGAGTGCTGATTGGCTTACAACCATCCATTTTAACTTCTTGAGTATTTCTTGTGCATAACTTTGCTTGGAGATGAATATTCCATCATATTTTGCTTGACTTCAATACCCAGATAATATGCCATGAGCCCAATATATGTTATCTCAAACTCTTTTGCCATTTCTTTCTTGAAATCTTTGAACATATTAAGGCTGCTTCTAGTGAAGATCAAATCATTGACATACAGACACACAATCAAGACATCTTTATCTTTGATTTTGAAATAGAGGAAATGTTCATATGAAGCCACTCTCTTGAAATACTTATTAATTCTGCTATTCCATGCTCTAGGAGCTTGCTTCAACCTGTAGAGAGCCTTCTTTAATCTCATAACCTTCGATTCTTGTCCTTTGACTTCATAGCCTGGTGGTTTCTGAATGTAGACTTCCTCTTTAAGAACTCTATTTGGAAAGGTAAACTTTATATGCATATGATGAATCTTCACCTATTTTGAGCTACTAAAGAAATAATCAGTCTTACAGTTCTAAATGTGCAATAGGAGCAAATTCCTCATTATAGTCAATTCCAACTTTCTGACTATAGCCTTTGGCAACTAGCCTTGCTTTATGCTTTTTAACCTCTCCTTTGGCATTATTTTTTATTTTGTAGACCCATTTTGACACCAATGGCTTGTGTTCTTTTAGAAGAGCAATGAGTTCCCATGTATCATTCTTTTTAATGGCTTTGATTTCATCATCCATTGCATTTCTCCATTTTTCATCTTGTGCAGCTTCTTGGAAGTTCACCTGGTTCACAATTAGTAAAAAGGTAGAAAAGAGTGTGATTATTGAGTCGATCAATCACCTCATAGAGATCTTGAAGACTTTTTGTGCGTTCTTCATTTCTTTCAGCCAGGAAAGATGGCAGTGAATTTCCTTTGTCACTTCGTGTTGGTGATGCAGGTGGTGTTGCATGCTTATTGTTAAGGTTGCTCCACTAGTGTTTGCTCTACTTCATTAAACTGAGGAAAAAAGTTGAATTAATTTGTAGAAGAGCTGAACTCCCATTCACCTTCTTCTTCAAACATTACATCTCGACTAATCATAAACTTCTTGTTATTAGGATTGTAGAGTTTGTACCCTTTTGAATGAGTAGAATAACTGATGAAAATGTATCTTTCACTTTTATCATCAAGTTTGATTCTTCTTTCATATGGTACATGAACATGAGCTACACTTTTGAATAATCGAAGGTGAAAAATGTTAGGCTTTCTTCTGCTCCAGGCTTCTTGTGGTGTCTTTCCCCAAACACTGCTTGTGGACTTCAGTTGGAAAAATAGACTGTTGTAGCCCACTGCTTCAATCCAAAATTATTTAGTCAATATTTACTTTTAAACATGCTTCGTGCCATATCTAGGAGGGTTCTATTTTTTTGCAATGCCATTTTGTTATGGAGATCTTGTAATAGTGAGAAACTGCCGAAATTTCCATTCATTTCATAAAAATGTTGGAATTCCTTTGAATTGAATTCTCCTCCTTAATCTGATCTCAATGCTTTAATCTTTTAACTACTTTCATTCTCTACAGTAGCTTTAAATGTCTTGAATGCTTCAAAGACCTCTGATTTCTACTTCAAGAAATATACCCAAGTTTTTCTTGAAAAATTATCAATAACAACAAGAAAATAGCTATTTTTACCAAGAGAGCTTGGAGTAATTGACCCACACACATTAGTATGAATAAGCTTTAATGGCTTCTTGGCTCTTGAGTATGATTCTTTAGGAAAACTATTTCTGATTGCTTTCTAAGTAAACATACTTCATAAAACTGATTTGGATAGTTGATGCTAGATAGTCCTCTTACCATTTTCTTCTTTGACAATAGTTCTAAGCTTCTAAAGTTGAGGTGCCCAAATCGAAGATGCCATAACCATGATACATCTTTATAACAAACTTTCAAACACTTTGCAACATCATTTTGACTATTCAAAGGAAACAATCTATATTTTGACATTTTTGCTTTGGCTATTAAATCTCTTGTGCCATCTTTTATAAAAATGCAATAATCTTTTGTGTAAAAATCATAGCCTTTTTCTAAGAGCTGACCCATACTCAAAATGTTGCATGTCATATTAGGCACATGATAGACATCGAAAATTAATTGATGGCTATCATCTTTAGCATAAATAAGGATGTTACCCTTTCCTATTACTGATACTTCTGAATCATCATCAAAGGAAACATTGCTAGTCACTACTTCGTTGAGTTCCACAAACATACTTCTTTTTCCACACATATGGTTGCTTGCACTAGTATCAAGTACCAAGTACTTCCTTGATCTTCAACATTTGTTCTGCAGGATAGTAGCACTGTCTTTTCCTCGATCGTTGCTTCTACATAATTAGTCTTTTCTTCAACCTTACTGCTGGAGCTCTGCATTTTGATGCATAATGCCTATATTTTTTATAATTATAACATTGAACTTGGGATTTATTATACCTTGAGTTTAAGATTGCCTCTCCTATGACTTCTTGTAAAACTTTCACCTTTTTCATAGTTGTTGAAGTTGCTATTATAAGAACTCTAACCTCATCAACAACCATGGCTTCCACCTCGTCTATGACTTTTGTCTTTACCTCTGCCACATTGATTTTTTTCATTGCCTTAGCTTCCATACGTATCCTTGAGTTGTAGTTTGAGGAGTTGCTTAATGATTCCTTGCTGCTTCTTATACTTCTCTTTATAGGCTTGTAATGAGCCTAGAAGCTGCTCAATCTTCATTTTTCTCTAAGTCTTTAGTCTCTTCGATAGTTACAACAATATGCTCAAACTTCGAATCTAGTGAGCGAAGAATCTTTTCAATGATTCTTACATCTTCTAGCTTTTCACCATTTCTTTTTAATTGATTTGAAATGGCCAAAATTCTAGAAAAATAATATGAGACTAACTCTCCCCCTTTCATTTATAAGGATTCAAATTCACCTCTTAAAGTTGAAGGCATACTTTCTTACTTTTTCTTCTCCTTTATGAGAAATCTGCAACTTCTCCTATACTAGCTTTGCAGATTTTGTATCTGATATATTCTTAAAACCATCTTCATTTAAGCTGATAGATAAGGCAGAGAGCTTTTTACCTCTCTTTTTTAAATCTTTCAGAGTTGTCTTTTGATCTTGCTTAAGTGCATCTTTATTTTGTTGCTCATTATAGCCATTTTCTATGAGATCCCAAATGTCGTACGCACCCAATGAGAGCTTTCATTTTTATATTCTAATTATCATAATTGGAGTTGTTTAGTGTTAGGACTTGGAAGGATGCTACATCATTTGACATATCTTTAAATTGGGTGAGAATTTAGAAATTTAGACTACACGAATGAATCCGAAACGATGAAAACCTTAAGAGAGCTTTAGTCAAAATTTTAACTTTTTTGGTCAACAATTAAAGTCAACCTTGACTGGTCAATGACTTATGTGGCTCATTCAATAGTTTCTGCGGCTTAGTAGACAGCTCGATCAACAGGCTTAGTTGCTTAGTCAACAGCTTGACTCAGTCTGGCTGACTCAGAATCAACTCAATGAGTTAACTTAGATTTTTGGGTAGCAAACTTCCGGTGACGATTGGCGGCTCGTCTGAACTCCTATTGGACTGATTCCGGTGGCATTGGGTTTGTCTTTCTGAGAGCTTCAATTTGATATCTTATATGTCAATATTTGGCTCTGATACCACTTTGTTAACAAAAAAATACTCCTTATATTAAAAAATTGAATACAAAAAATAACAAACTCCTCTTTTCTTCTCCAAACAACCTCACCACACTCAATTCTTATTCTTACAATGCATAAGCTCTACTTCTTATTTTCTCCTCTTATTTTTTTTTTGTTGAATATAACACACAATGAGAGGTGGTATTTATACTAACTCAAGATCATACAAGCCACAAAAAACATACCTAACACACACCTAACTTTGACTTACACATTCGATAAAGACCATATATTTATGACACCATTTTCAACATCTAACCAACCATGTGACTTGTAATTTATCATGTGAAAAGCATTAAAAGCTTCTTTGAACTGGGATTCATTATTTGGATTGAGTTTTATGTAAATTTGGGTTTATTAAAACAAGTTGTGTTTCAACAGTTCTGTGCCCATTTGAAATTATTTGAGGTCTTATAATGTGATTTGGTTTTTTGATTGTTTAATCATTAAATTATGCATACTAGTACTTATGTTTGTTATGGGTGTCTTTATTATCTACTTATGTTTCGACCTTTTGCTCCAATTTTATTTTATTACTAGTAAAATTTTGTAAAATGAGCTGAAAATGGAGGAAAGATATTTATTTGAATAAAAAAGATCAACGATAAAATAGAAGAAGTGCATGTCCTTTTAAGATTGAGTTTTATTTTTAACGAAATTGAATTTTTGATGATTTTACCATTGTTGAAAGAAAAGTAGAAAGCTTTTTTTTTTTTTTTTTCCTTCTATTTGAACCACTAATATCTAAAATTTATTGAATTCTGACTAGTTTTGATTCGATTTGAATAGAATTATATGAGTAGTAAAAGTTTTTTAACAATTAATTTAATGTGAAGATAGAAATAATTAATTTGGGATTTCATTGAAGGTTCTGATTGAATTTTTTTTTTTTTAATTATGCTTTAGTATTGTTGGAAAGAAAAATGTTTTAGTAATATTTAGTTGATTAAAATAGATTGCAAAGTGAAAATTTTCCTTCACGACAACTTCATAGATTTAAGGCAGTTTTAATTCTATTGAACAAGTAATTGAGTAATTTAATATAATAAATTAAGTTTTGGGTCAATTGTGTAATGGTTATATAAGTTCAAGGGCAAATTGCAATTTAAGTTGAATAAGGATGGTAAAATTGTACTTTACGATCCTCAACTTTTTGACTTTTTTTATTAAGTCCCTATTTTCAATTTCACTTTATGTAATAGT
>CANTUR010000343.1:0-69087 GCA_947683625.1 Mallotus nudiflorus
GTTAATTGTGTTTTTATTTGAATTTAATTGGTTAATTGAGTTTAATTATTGATATTATTGATAAATATGTTGAGAAAATTAATTTTGGATAAGTGTATGATTTTTGGTGAATTTTTGAAGTAAATTAGGTATATATATATATATAGGGGTATTTTGGTAATTTTACCCTAAATTGTCTAAAAATGTAATTTAATTGGTTTTAATATTTATTTAAGGTATAAAAATGATTTCTACAAAATATTTGGTATTTTTAACTAATTAAAACTATTTTCCGGGAATTATTTTCAATTATATATATAATATACGATTTTTCTAATAAAATGAGTTTTAATCGATTTTTACAGTGTTTCAAGGTTAATTATGTAATTTCTACGTATGAAATGTATTTTTATGATTTAAGGATATTTTTGGTATATTTGAATATATATTCTGTGTTTGTGGACCCCGGTCGACAGATTGTAGTCTGGAGTCCGATCGAGGGGTTGTGATTGATTGTGGTGTTTATTTTTGAAGTGTATTTTCTTTGCAGGGTCGGCTCTACTCTTTTGGGTAGAGAGATGTCCGTTTTACAGGGGAGGTTCTGCCGGATTTCCGGTAGAATTCTCGTAAAACGTGATATCCAGTCGAACCCTAATTTCCGATTCTGTGTTGAATACTCTAGATTTAATTCTAGGATTTCTGTTAGGGTTATTCTGATGTCGATTAATTATTTCTTGTTTAGTTGCGCCGAGACCGAGGGTTAGTGGACCAGGCCCGTCGGACCTGTCTCGTGGAGCGCATTAGGTAAGTTACTATATTATATATATATGCTTAGGATGCATGATTTAGAAAATGCATGTTTTATTTTGACTAAATATGCATAAATAACATGATTTATATTCAAGTATATTTTTGGTATATAATAAATTATATACATGTTTTAATAATAAAATATATTTAAAATGTTTTTAAATATATTTTTAGTTTAATTCATGATTTGATTGGATTTATTTGACATATATATACTCAAAATATACCTGGTTTATGTTTGGTATATTTTCGGTATATATATGGTTTATATTGCTATTTCATTTATATCCATGCATCATTTATTTTTGTGAATGAATGTTTTATTATTTATTACTGAAGGGTATCAATAGAACGTGCTACCTAGTGGGCAGCACTAGGACCGAGTACGTACCGGTACGCCTATAGTATTTAGGCTTTATTACTGACTATTTGTGGATATCGATTTGATTATGATTATTGATATGTGTGAGATGTGGTTTGGGTGTGATTGCTGGAGCTCGGTTGACCAAGTGTCTCGGGGCCAATCGCACTGGCAGTCAGACTGCTGGAGCTCGGTTGACTTAGTGTCTCGGGGCCAGTCTACTGTCCATATGGATTAAGTGGATATATTTGGAATCAGTGAGCCTGTATGGCTAGAGTGTTGTTTAACACTATTTTTCTGAAGTTGCGATATTCTAGGGTTCTATGTGATCCTTCATAAAAGTTGATTTTCAGACAAAATATATAAAATGATTTTTCTGCATCTGTATGAACTTGCCTGTATATATACATATTACTCATATACTGTTGACTGTTTGCATTATCACTTAGAGTGTATGTATATATACTATAGTAATTCACTCAGTGAGGTCTGACTCCCCTCCGTTGACTATTTTTCAGGAGAGTCAACTTCCTCAGACCTCAGTAGCAGGTCGATACGCCGGATTTCTTCCGCCCCGGCTTCTTTATGTAAATTGTATACTTGAGTCTTATTTATTTCATCTAGATACTGCAGTAGTTGTGATTTTCAGTAGTTGTGATTTTCAGTAGTTGTATATTAAAGTATGTGTTTTAAAGAGATGTATTATAGTAAAACTGGATTTGTATAAAGATTATACATTTATGAGATTATATATGCGATGTGATGAGTTTTGAATTAAATCCAGTTGATATGGATGATATTGTAATATTTATGATTTTTATTTTCCGCTGCATATTATATATTTTTATGGTTATTATTGCATTTTTATTTTATTTTTAGGCTTGCTACGGGTTTCGGATTCGAAAGAATTCCCGTTCCCTAGCGCCGGTCATGGCCCCTGTTTTGGGTCGTGACAAAATATATGTTTTACTTTGATTAAAATGCATAAATAATGTGATTTGTATTTAAGTATATTTTTGGTTTATTTTTGGTATATAATAAATTATATACATGTTTTATTAGTAAAATATATTTAACATGTTTTTAAATATATTTTTAATTTAATTTATGATTTGATTGAATTCATTTGACGTATATATACTCGAAATATACCTGGTTTACTTTTGGTATATTTTCAGTATATATATGGTTTATATTGTTATTTCATTTAAATTCATGCATCATTTATTTTTGTGAATGAATGATTTATATTTATTAATGAAGGATATCAATAGAACGTGCTACCTAGTGGGCAGCACTAGGACCGAGTACGTACTGGTACGCCTATAGTATTTAGGCTATAATACTAAATTATTTGTGGATATTGATTTGATTATGATTATTGATATGTGAGATGTGGTTTGTGGGTGTGATTGCTGGAGCTCGGTTGACCAAGTGTCTCGGGACCAATCACACTAGCAGTCAGACTGCTGGAGCTCGGTTGACTTAGTGTCTCGGGGCCAGTCTACTGTCTAAATGGATTAAGTGGATATATTTGGATAAGTGAGCCTGTATGGCCAGAGTGTTGTTTAATACTATTTTTGAGGTTGCGATATTCTAGGGTTCTATGTGATCCTTCATAAACTGTGATTTTCAATAAAATATATAAAAAAGATTTTATTGCATCTGTGTGTAATTGCCTGTATATATACATATTATATATATACTGTTGACTGTATGCATTATCACTTAATGTGTATGTATATATATTATAGTAATTCACTCAGTGAGGTCTGACTCCCCTCCGTTGACTATTTTTCAGGAGAGTCAACTTCTTCAGACCTCAGTAGCAGGTCGATACGCTGGATTTCTTCCGCCCCGGCTTCTTTATGTAAACTGTCTACTTGAGTCTTATTTATTTTATCTAGACACTGCAGTAGTTGTGAATTAAAGTATTGGATTTCATATATTTTATTTTAAAGAGATGTATTATATTGAAACTGGATTTGTATTAAAGATTATATATCTATGAGATGAGATTTGGTTTAAATCCAGTTGATGTGAATAATATTATGATATTATGATTTTATTTCCGCTGCATATTATATTGTTATTGTTATTATTGCATGATTTATTTTATTTTTAGGCTTGCTACGGGTTCCGGATTCGAAAGAATTCCCGTTCCCTAACGCCGGTCATGGCCCCTGTTTTGGGTCGTGACATTCATGGCTTGGACTCGGGCTTAGCTTTCTTCCTTCTTCCCGTCTAACCAAAATTCCTTCTTCTCTAGCCCATCAAAGTCAAAGTTGGGGCCCATTAAAAGATAAAAGCAATAAATTAGTAAAATTTCACCAAAAGCACAATAATAAACTAAAAAGTATAAATAAGTCCCTGAACTATTCTAATGTCCTAATTGTACCCAAAGACAACATTAATTAAGTTATTATCTATTTAAAACTTATTAAAATTCAACTCTAAGACATGCAAATAATTTACACATCAAATTTAAAGATTTTAAATTACAAGCAAGTTTTTCATTAAATTTAACAAGCTTAATAAAATCATTCTTAAAATTTTTGAATTCCTTGGTTAAGTAGTTAACTCATGCTAATAATGCTTATTCTTAGACAATAAGCTTTTGCATTTAAGCAAGACTTTGGTTACAATAGAGCTCTCATCATCATCATCATCATCATCATCATCATAATCACAATAATTATCACAAGGGGAGTTAAAAGTAAATGATACCTCATTTTCATTTTTAAGAGCTATGAAACAAAGGTTATCCACTTCTTGTTGCTTCTCTTCCTCTTTGGATTTGGAGTAGTCATCCCAAGTAACTTTGAAGGTCTTTATTTTCTCCTTTGTTCTTTTATTCTTAAATTTGAGTTTGGGGTACTCACTTCAAATGTGACCTAGTTTCTTGTATTTATAGTAAGTAAACTTTTAGTTTTTTTCTTGTGATCTCCTTCATACTTATTATTGAAATCTCTTGTTATTAAGAAATTTTTCTTTCTTAAGAATTTCTTAAAGTTTCTTATGATTATAGCAATATCACCATCTTCATCACTTGAATCTTCAAGGCTCTCTTCTTCACTATCTTCTTGTAAAGTTTTAATTTTATACTCTTCTTCTTCTCTTTTTTCTCTTCTATTATTTGCTTAATTATAAACTCATGTGTAAGGTACTTTCCAATAAGCACATCGATCAAGAGAGTTGAGAGGTCTTGAGCTTCCTTAATTGAAGTGACGTAAGATTCTCAATCCTTCTTACATAGGATTCTCATAATCTTATTATTCCCTCTTCTTTAAAGAAATGCTTTCCAAGTTTCTTAAGAGTGGTGAGAAGAGTATTCAGATAGTTTGTCATCTCCGTAATTAATTCATGAGGCTTCATCTTGAAGAGTTCATATTCATACATGTGAAGTTGAACCTTATTACTTCTAACTTGTATATTGCCTTCATAGTGTGATTTTCCAAAATCTCCCACATTTCCTTGTCCAAAATACAATGTTGAAGCTTGCTTGCTTCTTCTCTTGTCATAAAAGAGAGTATAGTGATCATAGTTTTTTTATTCTTGTAGTTTTATTCCTTTTGTTCGTTACTCAATTCACTTTTTAATAGAATTGTTTGCACACCAGTAATGGTAGCTTTAAGTGGTAGCTAACCTCTGAGAAAAACTTCCTAAAGTCTAACAGAATCACAATCTAGATAAAGTTCCATTTTGAATTTCTAATGAGGATAGTCACTACTATCAAAGAATGGTCTAAGTGAAGAAATATTTTGAAATTCACTCCCTATGATCTTGTATTTTAGTAATTAAGTTCCTAGAGTTGAAGCTTTAATATTAAATGAAAGTGCCTTAAAGGGGGAGGGGGGCAATAAGGCTAATAAAGGATTTTAAAAAATTTAAATAAATTTTAGGAATAATCAAGAATTGAAAGAGAATAGAGTAGGAAGAACAATGAACATAAAAATTTAAGGAAATTGGATTCTCAACAATCCTACGTCTCCACCTAACTTATCTTCAAGTTAGGATTTTTCAATAACCACAATCTTATTTACAAAATTAAGATTATAAGAGTTTGAGGCTCACTCTTCGACCATATACAAACAAGAGTTTTAAAGTTAAATCTTCAACCAAAGAAAAAGGAGTTTCTGGGCTCACTCTTAAACTAATTCCTAAGTGTTTTAGTGACTAAACACTTAAACCAATTCTACTAGAAATATACATCACTTCCATTCTAATCTATCCTAATAATTAGATGAAGATGAAGTCCTATTTCTATCACACAATCAACTCTCACAAGAGTTAATCAATATAATGAATATTGATACAAAAAAAAAATGAAGCTTAATGAATGCTTAAAGAGTTTTTGATAATCAAAGAATAATGTAATGTGTTGTTCTTGTTATCACACCTCTAGACCACATATATATAGATAAAATATGGTTGTTGGAGCTAATGATTATGTCTCCAATGTCTTTTTTTTTTTTTCCAAAAATTTCAAAAATATGTCTATTGGATATTTGTTGTCATCATGGAAGCATGACTTCAATCATAGCCCTATGCTTTTTGTCACCATGGCAGCCTTGCTTCAATCGTAGGGCTCAATATTTGTCACCATGATAGACTTACTTTAATCACATCTCTCAGCATTCTGTCACCATGGTAGTCTTGATTTAATCGCAGCCCTCTACTGAGTTGAATTATGATTTGGCTTTCATTGATAGTAATATTGTACATATGCTCATAATTACACTTAAACAAAAAATATTAAATGTTCAAAATTAAGTTTGTTAAGATTGATTATTGCTAAGTTCAGTACCAACATCTTAATTTGGTACAACTACTCAATCAATAAATGCCATTGATCCAATCACTCCAGCAGATGAGTTATCTTTTTAGCTGGCTTCTCTTGGCGGAACACCTTCCTCTCCTTATTTTGCGCCTTGTCAACACCCAAGCAGGCCGGTCCCATCTTAACCTTTTCTAAATCTTCATAATATTCATGTGGTCATTTCTTCGGCCGGGATAAACCTTATCAGTCAGCCAATATACTTGCCTCCTCTTTATAAGGAAGCTTTAACCAATAACTTGAAAACTTAAATGGATCTTATGCAACAACAACTTGTAGCTTTAACTCAAGATAACGAGAATTTCTAGACCAAAAAACACCACCATATCATCTGCTAGGTTAGCCAAGAATCTTTGAAATCTAGAACTTGGTAGTGGTAAATCTAGGAGGCAATCCCAAGAGCATGAATCTGAATCCATTATTCACATTCCACCATTGGATGAGACTAATATCATTTGCCAAGTAAAAGAAGCACTGTACAAAACTCAAGTTGGGCCGAGTGAAACCAAATGATGGAAGTACCCATTAGCAAAATTAAAAATGCAAAAATCTCACATAAATTTAAGTTGTCTCAATTGGATCATGTAATGTGTGAAAAAATAAAGTATCAAAAGCAAAGAGAAAAAAAAAAAACCATTCAAAGCCATGCAAAAATAGCTTGGAATAGACGTAGTCTAACTCTAGCTGGAAATCAGAACTAATTAATCATTAAGGAGAAGTAATAATTTGTGAACTTAATTCTTTAAAAGATTTATTCAACTGAGAAAAATTATCCCTGAATCAGCTAATAAAACATCATTGGAAGCATTTGAACCAAAAGAATAGCTAGATTGCATGTCTGATAAAACTTGATTTGCATATATGAGAGAAACACAACTAAAATTATTAATTTATAACGATTTTACTATCCATAGATACAAACTTATAGACACTAGGGCTTCAATATTATCAGTATTAATCTTTTGTTCTTTAATAATTAGGTGATTTTGCTTGAGAGTACCACACAATAGTTAAGTGTAAGGAAAATCAATTTTGATATTAAAAAATCAAGTGAGATATTAATTAATTAATTAATTAATTAATAAGTTATTAGTTTATAGAAAATAATTATATTTTTATATATATAATATATTGTTTACAAAATTTAATTTAAATTTTAACTAAACAAAATTCTTTCAAAAAAGAAAAACTAAACAAAATTCTAAAAATATTTATTATTTTTAAGAATCTTGCGTATTATTTAATACGCTATATTATTTCATATTATATATAGACTAAAAAAATTAAAAATAAGGATCATATTGTCTAAAAAAGTGTTAAAATATATGTACATTTTTTGAAAAAAAAATCTTAGAATTATTTTTTACTCTTTTGTTTTGTTTTTGTTTTTTTTTTAACTTACAAGTGAGACCCGTGGAACTCACTTTAAAAAAAAAAAAAAGTAACAAAACAGACCTTTTAGATTATGAAAAAATAAGAATCATATGTCTCTAAAATAAATTAGAAATTTATATAATTGTTTGCAAAATTTTAAAGGTATTTCATACTCTCTTTTTAAGAAAATAATCAAAGAGAATCGCCATAGATACTCAACCAAAGCGAAAGCAAGCAAACTTACAGGAGGAAGGATGCGGCTTCCACTTGTCCCCTGACTTTCAGTAAGGCTCTGCACAAGCAAACATTAGAATACAGCAAGCAACAAACGACTAACAGCAAATCTGTACATTCTTGTCATCTCTTTCATTATTTAATTGGATAATGATTTTTGTAGCCCCTCTAGGCGTAAATTACAAACAAATTCAACTGTTTTTTGCTCCTGGGAACAAAATGGTCTTTAATAAAATATATTATTTGTGACCCACTATAAGTAAGACAAACTGATTTTTGTAACCACTTTTATTTTTTTCAATCTACCTCTTTTATAGATTAAATCCTTATAATTTTTATTTTTATTCATATTAAATTCTTATATTTTTATTAATTTTTTTAATAAATATAATTTTAAAATTTTATTAATCAATTAATTGCAATCATATAAATTAAATTTAAATAAAATAGTATTTTTATAAATTTAAATTAAAAATAAAATATAAATAATTAAATTATAACACAGTTGATAAAAAAATTTTAAAATTATATTTATTAAAATAGTTAATCTTTCTAAAATAAAAGTAAAAAGAATTAATGTTCATAAAAATAAAAGTATAAGAAGTTAATGCTAACAAAAATGAAAGTAGAATGAATAAATGAAGAAAAAAATAAAAATATAATGACTTAATCTATACAAATAAAAATAGAGGATAAATTAAAAAAAATAAAAGTACATACAACAAAATATGGATTATTCATATATTTATTATTGTTGTTTATTTAATTTAATTTCACTTATTGATTATTTACGTAAGTGCGTTTAATTTTATTGCTTTTAGACTAATTAACGGCAATATGCATACATATAATATTGTTTCTTCTTGTTTAATTTTTCAATAAATAATAATATTCTTCTATACATCTTGAAGTTTACAGCTCTTTCTAATTATTTTTATTGGATAATCTTTATATCATAAAGTAGATATTTCGTTTTCATCAGTATAAATCTTGACCAATCGCCTGCTGCATAGTGCAATCACATTGAGCACCTTGAGCTTTTAAAAGTGTACGGAGAAGTGGGTTGGATTGGAATTGCACCAACACTTCCCTATTCTAGGTAAAAAAATACCACTGATATAATTATTTTATCCCTAAAAATATGAATAAGTATTAATTATTATAAATATTATGAATGAATAAATATTTTTTTAAATTTTTAATATAAAATAATGTAATAAATTAAAATATATAAATATATAGAAATTATTTCTAATAAATATAAAAAATAAAATAAAATAGATCAATCATATACTGTACAACATACTTTTTTAAGAAATATATTCTACTTTTTAAGAATAAGAGAAAGCGAATTTGATTAGGCAATTTTGTATTTTTTCAAAAAAAAGAAACTATCTTCACCAATTTAGTTATTTTAATCAAAAAGCTATATTATATTATTATTTATTAAGAATATATTCCTAAATTTAACAATTTATGTTTTGATTGTTAACTTCACGTTTTTTTTTAAGTCCATATTTGAATAGTATAGTGCAGAACCTTCAAAGGCCATGTAACAAATGTCGGCTTCTTCTAGAGAGCCTAATCAATCATACCTAATCCATTGTTAATAGTCTCATATCGTAACTTTTTTTCTTTTATATTTTATATAATGGTCAGCGGCCAAACCATTGTATCAACATATAATTACATGGGCATAGATAAATTCAACATTCAAAACCATGTACCTAAATAATATAATGTCAACATCCACTACAAGTAATATCTAGATATTTTTCTATATATATAGCTTTATACAAACTCTTGATCATGAGTGCATTTTCACAATGCTTATTAAATAATGACTAGCATTAAATTTTTGTCCTTCCTTTCAACTGTTGTCTACTTGAATATGATCAATATGATCACCACCAGTAATGCTGCCAGAATAATTCCACCAGGGGCCGTCGTAGGTGCTTATTTCCCTTCATGGTTTGAATCTTCCTTCCCACCTTCTGCCATTGACACAACTTTGTTCACCCACATCTACTATGCTTTTCTCTTGCCGAGCAACGTTACGTTTAAATTCGAGATACCCAATTCGACTGCTGCTGCGCTTCGCAATTTCACTACCACCCTTCATCACAAAAATCCGCCCGTGAAAACCCTCATCTCTATTGCTGGAGGAGGTGCTGATCCAAGACTGTTTGCTAGGATGGCATCAGAGAGGGAATCACGTACGGTTTTCATAAATTCAGCAATTGAAGTAGCAAGAAAATTTGGGTTTGATGGGCTGGACCTGGACTGGGAGTTTCCTGCAAACCCCAAAGAGATGCAAGACTTGGGCCTATTATTTCAAGAATGGCGGGATGCAATCCGGAAAGAATCCAAATCCTCAAAAAAGCCTCCGCTTTTGCTTACGGCGGCCGTATACTATTCTGTCGAGTTCTTAGTGTTTGGCGACTACCGGAAGTTTCCAGTTGAACCCATGAAGGAAAGCTTGGACTGGATCAACGTAATGTGTTATGATTATCGTGGTTCATGGGACACTTCAGTTACAGGAGCCCCTGCTGCATTGTATGATCCAAAAAGCAATATAAGCACTAGCTATGGGGTTAATTCATGGATCAAGGCTGGAATGCCTCCACACATGATTACAATGGGCCTGCCACTTTATGGTAGGACTTGGAAGCTCAAGGACCCAAATGTAAATGGCATCGGAGCACCGGCCACAGGCGTGGGCCCTGGAGACGAAGGTGTGCTGATATTTTCACAGGTGGAGAAGTTCAACGAGGATAACAGGGCCACCGTGGTGTATGATGCAGAAACTGTATCCACGTATTCATATTCTGGGCTCTCATGGATTGGATATGATGATACTTTATCCACGGCTACAAAAATAGAGTTTGCGAAGGGCCATAGGCTTCGTGGGTATTTCTTTTGGGCCTTAAGTTATGACAAAGATTGGAAAATCTCAAGACAAGGTGTGTATAATCGAACCTCTTTTCTCATTTTGGTCAATAATGCGTTGTTGATTGAGTAATAAGTTGGTGTTGGTCATTGCATATGTTGACAGTTTTCTTTATTGTGGTTTGCAGCTTTAATAACATGGACCCATCGAAAGTGATGATGATGTGCTGAAGGATCATTGGTTGTATCTTGTATTTGATTGAAGATTTTAGCCATTCCAGGTCGGTTGTCCATTGATTGGAGATGGTGTAGTAATCGAAAATCTCTTCTTTTCAGTGTTTTAAAAGTAAATTAGCAATAATCATAATGATATTATGAAAAGTTGTTGCACAAATAATTTTCTAATTCGATCAAATATTAGTATAAATAAATAAAATTAAATTTTACTATTGTAAAATTTTTTTTAGTATTTTTTTAATTACATTGATATATCTTTTTTAATTTACAATTTGATCATTTATATATATATTCCACTCAATTGATTTGTGTCTCATTCACGTCATTGAGCATATTTATTAACTGGTGATCATTATTAATAAAATGATTAATTAAATATTCAATTGAGCCCTCAATTCGATGAGAAAATAGGTGTAAGGGTTTAGTTGATAAAGAAATAAAAGAAATGAGGATTTAAGATAAATGAACAATGAAAATAAAGAATTAAAGAGAAATTGTGTCTAGTGATGTGTTTATCATTACGAAGGCTATGTCTTAAAAGTTGGCTCCTATTAAAATAATAATAATAATAATGAATAGTAGGCAGTTGAGTTCACTGTGTGTCCAAGTATTTTAATAACTATAGTATTGTGTGAGCTCAAAACCCACTAAAAAATATAATCTGAGCTTTGAAACCTAAACCAAAGATGAAATCGACACCTGAATGAATTCAAAACATACTTTACAACAACTAGATCCTATGAAGGGCCCTAGTAGTCATCCACAGAAAGGAGTTCAGAAACAAAATATGAGCTTTCCGAATGTCCGCTTAACTTTGTGGTTGACCTCCATTTTTTGTTTCATGTTTATATGTTTACATATGAGAATTATCATATTTAGGAGGTTAAGATGAAGTCATACCTGAAGCCTTTAAGCTTATAGGAAGCAATATTCATAGGTAGAGACCTCCACCTCTCAAGGCAAATCCAACTATTTCCCAAATGAAGCAACATGAATAAGAGTTGCTAAAAAAGAAAAAAGCACTCATGTTTGCATTATGCTTTAATAGATAATGTCATCACCAGCATCATGGCTCTTGATTCAGCAAAACATGTATAGGATAACGTAAAGGGGAAACATGAAGGTAATGAAAGAGTGAAGATAGTTAGATTACTCACTCTTAAAAGAGAGTTTAAGAATTTAAAAATGAAAGAATGTGAGGCTGTCAAGAAGTATTCTTTTAAGGTGGTAGAGCTTGTAAATAAAATAAGATTGTTTAAAGAAGTGGTTGAGGAACACAAGATTGTGGAAATGTGTTAATTAGTCTCCCTGAAAAGTTTAAAGAAAAAGTTTTAGCTATTGAAGAGTCTTGTAATCTTAAAAGGTTGACAGCAGCTAAGTTGATTAGCAAATTGCAAGTTTAAAAGCAAAGAGCTAACATGAGGTTTGAAAGTTACAATGAAGGAGCTTTTTTTTAGCAAGGAATAATTCAAGTTCTCCTACTTTTAAAGATGGAAATAAGGCTTTTGGTAACAAAAGCTATAAGGGAAAGCAGATTGATGATGATATAAAAGAGCCAAATTTCCACCTTGCAAGTATTACAAGTGGACTAATTGTGCTGAAGAAAATTGATGGTTTAAGAACAAAGAAAAGACAACTTATAAATGTAATTTTTGTAATAAAGTATAGTAGACCAAAAAATTTTATAGAAAGAAACAAGGCCAACAATAACAAAATCAGCCTCAAATTACAAGCAATGTTGAAGAGCAATTTTCAAATTAGCAAACCACCGATTTGATATAAGAACAGGATGAGCATTTGTTTATGACAACTCAAGTTTCTACTAAAAAAAGATCAAGTTTAGTTTGTTGATAGTGGCTACACAAATCATATGCCCAAGAATGTAGCTTCTTTCACATATATGGACAAGAACTTTAGAACCAAAGTGAGGCCAGGCAATGGAAATCAAGTTCATATTAAAGGAATGGGGTCTGTCTCTGTTCAAACAAAGCAAGGTATGGAAATAATTTCAAATTTTCTATTTATACCATTGTTAATGCTAAATTTCATATAGTTTTAGGACTCATTTTAGCATACATTTTTAGGATTTAGATTGCATTTAGCTTAGTTTAGTTAATAAAAATATACAATTTTATGTTTTGTTTTATTTTTTAGGGAAAGTAGAACTTAGAGGTGGATGGTGTTAAGATGAACATGAAAGAGCAAAAACAGAGTAGGAGAGTATAAGCAAAGGTTTTGTCATAGTCACGACTAGGTCCGCAATCACTGGATGCTCGAAGCAAGGCCAAGTAAATTAATGTTAAGGTTCTGTGGCAATCATGGGAGATGTGAGAGCGTGGAGTCCTAATGCCCAAACCTTTTATGGCGAGCACGGCGGTGTAGCGATCACCACTCCTTCATAGAAGGTCCCTCTATTGTGGTCACAAAATGATGTGTGATCGTGAGCAACTCTATTCTAACAAAGAACATGTCAGTGTATGGGTTTAAAATAGCAAATCTAAGGGAATATGAAAGGACATTCTATAAGGGGGTATAGAAGGACAATAGCCCTGAATTTCAGCACAAGAATTCTCATTCCAAGATCCAACTAACCAATTGAAGAAAATACACTCAAGTGAGAGAATGATAAGAGGGAAAAAAAAAGCTTGGAGAAGAGGACTTAAAAGCTTCTTGATAACATTTCTCTATCCTTTCTCTAATTATGAACAATTTTGTTATTCATTTAGGTTATTTTTTATTAAATGATGAATATTGAAGCCATGCGTAGCTAATTACTTCTTATTATTGGGATTTAAAACCCATTTGATTCAAATTTAATGTGATAGATCTAGTTCCTTTTATCTTGCATTTTGTGTTTATTGTACTTATTGAATGTTATAAATGGCCAACTACAACTCTTGTTTAGAATTGTACATTGAGAAATGGCAGTCTTAATAGAATCATAAACACAAGTTGAATAGGTTAATGACTTGACAGAGCTTAACTTAATTCAATTCTCATTGGGGTTTGCTTAATGCATTATTTTTTTGAGATTAACTTATTTCTGTAGTGATGATGAGAGTTAAGCTATGGTTTTATGCTTTAATTGATTCATGTAAGTTGAGTTAAACATTACTTGAGAGAGAGTGTTTAATGATCTATAAAAACCTAAAATGTGAAAGTTATGTAAATAGATCTATTCATTAGCTTAATGATGATGTGGTATTTAAACTATTAACAACATTGTCATTATATTGATTTTCTCATTTATTGCTTAGATTAGTAATTATTTAATTTGCTTGTTATTTAGTTTATTAATTTTTTATATTCAAGTTAATTGGGAAGCTCTAAACAAAACTAATTAAAACTAGTAAGTGATTAGTTAGCAATTCTTATAGGAACGATACTCTACTTATTATTATATTACTTATCGTGATCTGTATTCATAGTGCATTGCATTCATAGTGCAACAATTATCTTTACAATAAAACTTGCTTAGTGTACCTCATTTGCTAGAAAAATATTATTGTGTTATGTTTAAGAATCATTCATGCAAAATTTTTAATTAAAATGATTGTGAGATAATTAAAGTTAAGATGGTTAATAAAAGTTTTTTGTTAAGCTTTGATTCATTAAGTTTGAATTCTAAGAAAGCCAAAGATGATGAAGTTGATGAAGAGAAGAAAGTCAAGAAGAAGAAGGAGTTTCAAAGTTAATTCTTTCAACGAATTCAATTTCTAGTTCAAAAGTTCAAGATACAAGTGCTATTGGTACTTTAGACATGCAGAATTTTTAAGTTCTTAAGCATATAAAAGAAAAACAACTCAAGAAAATTGCTTATTTGTTTCTCAGAATTGTCAAACCATAAAGAAAATAATGAAGTTGAGAAAATGGCATTAGAAAAGCACATAAAATGCTCCAAAAATATAGAATATGAATATATTCAGTTGTAAAGTTTAGTGCTAAAGGCAAACTGTATATGGCCTATGTAACTTAAGCTTTAACCTCTCAAAAGATGTTTTTAGACATGTCCAATTCAAATTTCAAAAAGGCCAAGTTTCATTTCTTAATGAAGCTAAAAGGAGCAAAGGATTCACCTTACTTATTGCAGGTCAGAAGAACAAATTGCAGATATCTTTATAAAAACTTTACCCAAAGTACATTTTGAGGAGCTGAGAACAAAGCTTGGAGTCTTAGAGCAAAGTCTTAAGGAGGAGTGTTGACAGAATTGAGACTTTGCCTAATACTTGAGCACATTATTTTGTTGATTTTTAATTTTAAAATAAGGCAGCATGGTTGTAGGGATGATCTTACTCCAACAGTTAAAAAGTACAGATCATCCCTATTTTTAGGAATTAGTTATTGTTTCTCCAATTTTTGAGTTTTTGATTGCATGCCAAAATCCTATTTATTCTTATGATAAATTATATTTCTAAGGCAGCTCTTATGTCATGGCCAAATTAATTTCTTATTTAGCCTATTTGTTTTGTTATTTTCTTGCTTGGAAATTTGGAAATTATGCAATTTGTTTACAACTTTTCATGATATGTCTACATCTTGTCTTGATATTTCTCTGATTCTCTCTTTATAGGGAAGATGAATTTATTAACCTATAGTTCTTTTGCTTTGTATTTGCCTGTCTATTTTCCATCAACTAAATTTTTCTACTTTTTGCACTACTTATTGTTAGTGATATGCACTAGGTCAATCATTTGTGATTATGTATTGACTTTCTTATTTTATTAATAAAGAGGTATTATATTATCATTTGATTTTATAATAATTACATGAATGGTTAATTCTTACTAAGGCCATCAAGTATGTGACTTGATAGTAAAACCCTTAGATTAAAATAAGAGTTCTATTCTAATTATCCCTAGCCATTTATTCATTATATGAATATTAAAGTATTAAGGCTAGTATGATGTTGACTGATGGTTATGTTTTACTAATCATAAATATGAGATATTAAGTCAACTCATAGGTACATAATGAGAGATCATGTACTGGATTGACCCACTATGAGAATACTACATAGATTATTGTCATAAGTATTTCTTATCACAGTAATTTTATTTTGGTCCTTTGACCTTGAAATCATCATGGATTTTTACATAGCTATTTTATGTTTTGACACATTCTAACATTGTCTTTAACCAGATGATTAAAAGAATGTTGTTGGATATAAAATTAGTTATGTGAGTGATTTAGAAGGAATTTATCCCTCATTAATATGAGAAAGATATCTAAAGGCCCCTTGATAAGATAGACTGAATGAAAATGCATGGCCATGCTGAAATGAATTGATAAAGAGTTATCATTTTTAGTCTACTTGGAATCAAGTCATAATATTGAACTATATAAGGATGACATTCTATGCCTTATGTTCAATTAAGATATCATGTGATAAAGGGACAATAAAATTCACTGTAATTAGGTTATGTCGGATTATTGACTTCACATGACTTGGGTAGTCATAATGTCTTGCTAGAGGCCACTTATGACTTGTAGGCCTAAATAGAGATTTAGGCCCACTGCCAATGTTATGTGAACCTACAGGGTCACACACTTAGAACAAGCCCAAAACGGATATGGGTTTAATAAGCCCAAAATAAACTCTGTGGAAATAAATAATTAAAGTGTTTTATTTATTTGTTTATTTATTTAAGATAAATGTTATTTTAAATAAATAAATAAGATATTATTTTTGATTTGTTTTTAAACAAAATCAGAATATAATAAATGGAAAATTATCAAAAGGTTATTGGTAAGTGAAACCTTAACTTGGAGTCTATAAATATGTTATATTCTCTAGGGTTTCACACACTTGTTTTTGCCTCCAAATTCATTTTCTTTCCTCTTAGAAAACAAAGACAGAGTTTTTCCTTTTGTTTTTGATTTGTGAGACAGTCAAGAGGTTGCTAGCACACACACTTAAATTCATTTTGTGAAGGGTTGTTCGTGTGGATACCTATAGAGGACGCATCCTTTTGGAGACATCTTGATCCGAACAACCAAGCCAAAAAGATCGAGGTAAGGTGTCACCGGTGTGAACCTCCTCTCACCCTTCCAGAGAATCTTGCCTCTTCTGCATTTTGGTAAGATTATTAAAAACCCTAGATTTAATCAATTAGTCAAATTACATGGATCCTGGCTTGGGAACATGATAAAATTTTAATTTTTTCGCTGCGTTTGCATCACGGAACCCAACACTTATCACACCACACACAAACACCACAACCATGCATTACCAAAGTATCAAATTTTCAGCCGTTATGCTGCTGAAATTTTATCAAAACATCACCACTCAGTATTTATTCTACATAATAAATAAATACATCAAAGAAAATAACAATAATTAAAAACACACAAAAACTTGTAGTCAAACTTTATTTATTTAATACAATGGTTGTTAAGCCAAGTTTTAAAACTTCAAAAATCAAAATATTGCCACTTAGTGGCAAATTCCTGTTTATAGGACAATTATTTATTTTATTTATATAGTTTTTATATCCCACGTAGTGGGATATATTTTCAGCTTCACCTTCATTCACACACCCTTTTTAAGCTTAACAGGAAGGTAATATTCAATCACTTGATATACAAAATAATTCATTTTGTCCTACCTTTTAAAGCTTAGTATTTCAATTAGATTTTCCATAAAGAAGACATTAAGGGATTTTTTTATTATTAATAATAATTTTAAAAAACCATTAATGCATTGACCACCTCTCATGATGACTTTTCTAGGATGACTCCATTTATTTCTCCTAAGAAAGTTGCCCCCCAAGTATGGAACCTGGCGACATCTTCCTCAACCTTTTGTATAAGGGACTCCATTTTACTAGAAAGTGTATCATCTGTAGCTGTAAGCCTAAGTTTGACCTTAGCAATAGGTTGGATCTCTTATTCTTCACATGCCCTTTATCTCTACAGTTTTCCTTTATGTGTATGAGTCAATGGATGAGAAAACTTCTTGTGTTCTATCTTACGCCACTGCTTGTTTGGTGGAATAGATTGTGGCACCCTAAATTCACTATTGAATTTTAATGCATGCCTTTCACCCTTTCTTGGTCTGAATATGTTGTTATTTCTAAAGTAATTTGGAGTAAGTGGCCCTTTTTTTTGGCTAAAAAATTATTGTGAGGAATTAGCCTTCACTAATTTTGAAACTTGTTTGGATACATCTTAGAAGGCTGAACTATCTCCTTTTCTTTAATTTTCTTTTTTTTTATCCACCTGTGTTCTTGAATCCATATTAATATATTTGGTTGATTCCATTGAGGAAAGTGAATGTTCCTTTATCAGCTCTGTCTCCTTTTTTGCATTCAGGCTCATTTCCACCATTGGGGATTAAAGAGAAGGAAAACGGATTGGATGCATCAACATTTGATCTTGAGGCACAACTAGGAGATTTTAGGAATAGAATACTAATTTCTTTTAGTCTTATGTTCATTTAGAAGTACTTTATGATTTACTACCTTATTATCTATTTACACATAATTTTATTAAACCTTAAGTAAACATCCATCTAGCCCTAAAGCAAACTAGTCATAACACTACATGTAAAAAATGCATATGAAGTGCATCATCCCTAGGTCTAAATTATGTTAATTTTGTTTTAAATTTTAGCTAATTCTACATTTTTATTTACAAGCGAAATGGACTAAAGATGGTCATATATGTTAATAAATAAGCCTAAGTCTATTCATTTTAATTTAACTAAAGAAATGAGCCTATGGTCTATAAATTTTAAAAATAGGAATTAATTTAGTGGGCCTAATTCTTATTTAATTTAATTAAGAGAATGTAAATCTATTTATTTTAATTCTAAAAGTGGGCCTAATTCTACAAATTATGAAGCATTTAAATTAATGGGCCTAATTCTACATGTTTTAAAAAAAATGGGCCTAAGTCTAAATTAACCTAAATGGGCCTAAATTGATTTTAAAATTAATTAAACCTCAAAGTCCAATTAAAATCCTATTTATTAAATGGCTTAGAACCTAATGTGAGTTTGGGGCCCAAAACACACAAAAATCAACAAACAAGCCCAAAAACATAAAAACATTCAAAAAAAAGATCAAACATGCAATTAAATTATTTCTTCTAAAACCTAATTTTAATTAACATGCAACCTAAATTAATTTACTGCCTCCATTGATTTTAATTAGGGTTTACCAAATTGAATCTAATTTACTAATTAATTTTTTTAAGAACAAGAGAAAGTTAGACTTTTCATTATTCCCACTATTGGAGCTATTACAAGATCTACCAAAAATAATAAAGAAAGTAAAATTAAAATTACAACCTTTGAGGAAATAAATTAAACAAATTCAAAACCTAGAAAAAAACAATAAGATAAACTAAATATAATAAGAGAAAAATTAAATCGGGATCTTTAACTCTTGGCTTTTGTTCATGGTTCTCCATGGGTTTCCTTGTTTCAATAATGTATTCATCACCAGAAACATGAAACACAAAGAAAAAAGGAAAATAAGATTAGAATTAATAAAGAAAGAAAACAAAATAACGAAAATTAAACAAAACAAACATAGAAATAATAAAATAATATAAATAATATAAAAAAAGAATTAATAAAGAAGAAAGGAGTAAAAGAGTGATGTCATACGGATGCTGTTTGAATGCCTTTTAGAATGGGATTTCACTGTTTTGAGAAAATTGACCATGTGTTTTCTTGATTGCTGGACTTTGAAAAGAACATATTTTTTTGAAAAAGGTTTTTTTTTTTCTCTCTATGTTATTTTTTCAATCAACCCCTTTTTCTTTTGCAGTAGCTAATTAGGTTGTTTCCTCTCTCCCTTTTTATGCAATCCCTTTTTTTTTTCCTTTTCTCTACCAAACTTTATTTTTATATCTCATTCCTAACCCTAGCTAACCACTTACGTGATCACAGGGGAGGCAACTTTGATCCTCTCTCTTAAAAAAAAATAGAATAAGAATTTTAATTTTAAAAAATTATACGTGTAAAAGACGCATACTGGACATAGAACCCCTACAGATAAATACCAAAATTAATTAATTTATTTAAAATAAATTAAATTTGGACCAATCATAATTAAAAAATTTGAGAAAGATAATTCTTTATTGATTAGCACCTCGGCATTCCAAAATGTCGACGAGCATTGTGTAATGTTGATCAGTGTTGCGTAATGCCAATTAGCATTACATAATGCCAATGGGCATTGTGTAATGTCGATCAACATAATGTCAATTGGCATTATGCACATTTTTAAATATGCCCCTACAAAATTCAATTTTTTTACAATTAAACCTAAAAAATATTGTAATTTAGTCCTTGAAATTGCGAAACTTAACACTAGAGGTCAATTTTTGACTAAATTTTCATCATAGAGGCTTTCATTGCATTCATGCACAAATGTATCCTGAAATTGGGTGCTTACAATTGCCCCCCTTAGTTTTTATTTGCTTGAAAAATTGTGGCAAAGTAATAGAAGCACACAATTTCAAAGGAAAGAATTAGGGCACTTAATTGTATCCTAATTAATGGATTGATGCTTAAATTATTGTGTAAGTTTTAAGCAAGATGCTATGTTTAGCATGCTTCACCATATTTCCTGTAGAATTTCTAGTGAGATATATACAAATGAGTTTATCTATATTTCCTTTGGGACGTTTAGCATTTCATGATTTTAGAACATGCTATAGCTCCTGTGGAACATCTAGCAATAATACCATAACTACTGTGTAGTATTTGGTGAATTGCACTATATTCCCTTTAGGACGTCTAGTGACAATGGATTTCATTATATTCCCTATGAGATGTTTAACAAAATATATGTAATGATTATCGCTATATTCCCTATGGGATGTTTAGCGATTATGATTTGAGAACATGTGCTATAGTTCATGAGGAACGTCTAGCAATGATACCATAACCACTGTGTAGTGTCTAGTAGATCAAAAGATTTAAAAATTCATGTTATAACTGCTTTATAGCATATAAAATATTCAATTTAAAATTCATGTTATGACTATTAGGTAGTGCATAACGAAATAATATGAAATTTATGTTACAACTACTGTGTAGCATATAACAAAATAGATTTAAAATTCTTAATAAAAATGATAATGCATGTAAAATGCAAAAATCAAATTCTATAATTATATTTTGTATTTTATACTTGATAGAGGAAGAATTTTAATATAGACTAACTATGTAATTAATAATTATGTGAATTATTAATTAATGATATGAATTTCATGAGATGGACCAAATTGTAAGGAAGAAATTTGGACTTGAATGCAAATAAGTTTTGATGGATTAAAATGGATATTGTCCATCCTATATACTTCATTTTTGAATGTCACATTCCATTTCTCCTTTCATCTTCATTTTCTTTTCCTTTCATTTTCTCTTTGCATTAATTTTTCTTTCTTTAATTACTTGATCATCTGACGTCTGATTTGCAAACCGTCAGATCCTATAGCTGCCCCATGATATAGACTATATAGGGAAGCAGAGAGTAGATTCAGTTATTCTATCTCACTGTTTTCCTCAAAATAGTCTTGGACTTTAAGAAGGCTCCACCATCCTCCCTCTGTCTTATCTACATCTCTACAGTTGTGGATAATGAGGTAATATTTCCTCCTTTCTATTTATTTCTATAAAAAATTATTTATAAAGTTAGTAATTAGAATCAATTTCAGAATGCACATTATTCGAATTAAATTAGAAACTAGTTGAAAATGCATGAAATTTTGAAATTAAACCATGAAAATATGAAAATTTTAGCTTGGGTTTATTATATGTCTGATTGAATGTCTAGAATCCTAATTAGGTGTCCCAATTTTTTAATCGCCAACCTAAATTTTCGATCAGCATTGCCCAATGTTGATCAGCATTACGTAATGTCGATTGACATTATGTAATGTCGATCAACATTCCATTTTGCTGACCAATTTTATATATTTTTATTTTATTCATTCTTTTTATTCTCGAATTTCTTCTAGTGATCGATGAAATTCATGAGTTGTTTTCATATAGCTCGAGAATTATTTCACAAGCTACTAGTGAATATGGCACAGCTGATCTGGGCCTCAGGTTTCAAACAATTCATCATTGCGCTTCCGACAGTTCAGGGCCAATCTGACCATTATTCTCTATTTCCTTTAATTGAGAGGTGGATGGATACCACCCACACTTTTCACACTCGCATAGGGGAACTAACTATTTCTCCTATGAGCTTTTCTACCATCACTAGGATTGCCTTTAGAGGGCCTCCTGCTCCTTTCGACATTAGTTATTGCAGTCTTCCTAAAGATGCATGGAGTCAGTACGTGCATAACTTGATTGGGTTCATCCCAATATGGAAGAATTAAAAAATTGTGGTCCTTTTGTCTCTAATCTAGGGATTCAGACGTCTGCCCACTGCTACTCCCTGTTAGATTGCTCAGAAGGTGAGGTGTCTCCTCTTTATACTACTAGGCACAACTCTTGTCTGCAAGACTGGTCATGAGGTTAGCATTGCTTTACTCGATCACCTTCGTGACTTACCTTGATTAGGGATCTGTTGCATTAGCCTATCTTTACTACAAATTGGATGTCGTTTATGGAGGTGTTGTCACGATGTGTGGCTTTTGGCACGTCTTACATGTACATTCTTTTCTCTCCTTTTTTTTGCATGATTTACTGATTTATTTTTTCCTTTTTTATTCTAGATTTGGAGTATAGAGATTGGGTTAATTCGGGGTTTCGATGCTATCAGCTCCAATAGGAGTCTCCCTCTTATGCAAAGATGGGGTTCTTTTTGTCTGGCTAGCATCAGAAATATTATTTAGACCTATCGTGATTAGATAAACTCCATTGAGTGGCACCTAGTAAGAAAACAAAATCATCAGTATTTTATAATGCAAGTTAAACTTAATTAACATAATTTGCAGATTAATTCTGATTCGCTAAAGGGAGCTGATGACGTCCAAAGATATAATTCTATGGTTGGAGCAGTACGTCTTGAGTCCATGAGGATTTTACTCCTTCAATATGGTTGTCAAATATGGTATCTTGGGGAACAAGTATATCGCTGGTATTCTAGACCTTCATGATGTCACATTCCTTCTAATATCCGTCCTTTGATGTTACATAGCTCGTACTTGACAGGTTCAAAGCTGAGAGAGGTGCTATAGGGATATGCTGCCTTGACTTTTCTTAAGCAATCTCGCCATTACCAGCAGTTCATTCACAAGAACCTCCTGGAGTAGATTCCTACTGACCATGCTGAGGTAACTTCTGATCATTCATTTATTCTTTTAAAATCCATAAATTACTCATTCTTTTTCACACTTTGAGGAGATTAGTTCCCCTACCACTGAGGTGATAGGGGAAGAGACTGAGACTTCTCCTGATACTAAGAGATTTAAGCCCAGACCTAGTCATACACACTATACTCAGCATGTTAGGACTAGTCGTGAGGGGGCTCTTATTAGTGCTATCCTTGGCAATGTCTCTCTTCTGGATAGGTCCATGCTTTGTTGGGCTCCTGTTGTTCAGACTCTGATTGGGCAGTATATGCACTTTAGCAATGCTTAGCGTCCTAGCTTTTCTCTAGCAGATACTTCTCATATGAGTATATCTGACTTATTTCCTACATGATCTATACATTTGACATGGATGTTAATAGAAAATTTTACAAAATAGGTTCCCTGGACATAGGTAGAGTATTTGCACGATCTTGCCTCGTCTTAGAGGTTATTTACTGTGCATGTCACAAATAGTTAGCGAGTAAGTATATACACTAAAAAATGCAAAATGTATGCATGTTATGCATGAAATACATATGATATGACATTTCCCATATGTATAGAGTTATTATATTGGTTTGGAGCGTAAGAATGAGACATTTTACTGGCAGCTTGCAAACTTGGGCATTGATCCTCGTAGTGCTAGGACTTCATCTACTAGACCTTCAAATACTTATCAGCATGATAACCAGAGTGGAGGATGGAGGCCTTGGCCCGATTTGGGAGCTCATGACGACTAATTAAGACTATTTTTATTTTTGACTCTAAGCATGCTTGTATCTGACTATTTTTATAGTACTATTACTTATTGGATTTTGCACTGTTTTGAGTACTGTTATGTATCACTTGACCTGGTAGTTGCTTTTGAGTAAACTTCTTCCATTAAAATCCTTCTAATAATGGATAATTTTGAATAATCAAATAAATAACTAGTTAATTAAAAAGATAAATAATGAATATTATCCCTTAAATAATTGTTTATTTATCCTTATCTTTTTTAGATTCCATCACCTCATTTTATCCATATTCCTTAAGCAAATAGAATCCTTTTCTCACATAGACTCATTTTCCTTCTCTATATAAAGAACACACAAAGGCATTATTCCTCATTCTCCACACTTTCAATCATGACTCAAGCATCTCTCTAATTGATGAAGAAATTCCTTAAGAGCCTTGATGGAAATAATTAGAACAACTTTCTCCCTTTTCATTGTAAGTCACTAAAATCCCTTCAGCATTTGAATATCAACAATAACTTTTTGCATGCTACTACAAATTTTTAGGATGCTAAGGACCATGTGTTCAGATTCAATGGATAGGAGTTATGCCCAATGATTGAAGAATTTGTTATTATCTTAGGGTGCTCATTAGACTCAATTGCTATGATTGCTCTTTTTGATCTAACCATGCAGTTTCCTGATAAGCTAGTAGGATTCTTTGATTTGCCCCTAGATGACATCATTTGTATGCTCACAACCCTAGGACCATCGATCTATCTTCTCTAATTACTATTTGTGAAACTAAAGATAAAAGTAGTGCTACTTGGACCAGAACCATTACTTTTTGTCATTATGCACAATTTTTACTTTCATTTCAAGGAAATGTTGACACATAGATTGTGAGTATTTTAGAGCAAGTATAAGGTAGAGTCGACCCAATGCCTGTTATTCTTGCTGAAACTATCATAGGACTGGATAACTCTAGAACTCATAATTGTCTTTCAGGTAGTTTACTTCTCCTTTAGGTATGTAACCAAAATCTTTTATTTGCCTTAACTTTTGCCTAAGTCACCCTTTCTAGTTTTCAACTTAGCAGGCTTGTCCTTACTTTTTCCTAAGCTGCCCTTTTGGGTTTTCAATTTAACGGGCTTTTTTTTTAGATCTGGCTATAGGAAAAGCTAAGTTTGCTTATTATTCCTGCCAACCCTCTGACTTATCAACCTCATCAGCTACAGTCTCGTCCATTCAAGATGACGGATAAGCTTATTATAAACCAATGGGTTAACTGGTTGAGGAGCATTGCAGATGCTGAGATCACATGGGTTTGCCCTTGGTGGAAATTAAAGTTCATGACCATTGCTTGGGCTATGTTTCTCTACCTTTTTCTCCCCTTCATGTCTTTACCGACAGTATGGTCGCCCACAGTTCATTTTCATTATTCTTACTAAATTTAAAGGCTCCCCTTTGAGATAGGACTTTCTGGACAAGGTTAGGAGCTTGTGGCCTCGTAGGAACTTCGAGCAAAACATGCATTTGAATGCCAATGTGACTAGTGATGACAACTACAAAGATTGGGTTATCATGCAAACTATAGAGCCACCTGGATTGGCTAAGTATAAGAGGACTTAAGTATTACAGGATGAATCACAAAAGAAGAAACCAAGACATATTTAGAGTAGTGATCTCATAGATCTGGTTTAAGGCTTTACATGCTTTATTTTTTCCTTTAAGTACTTATGCCTTATAATAAAGATACGATATGCAATATTCAAAAAAAAAATTCATTTCAATTTTCTTTATTAATTAGGGCCAAAATGAGTATATTTATTACATCACATAATATAACTCCTGTTATCAACTAGTCCTTTCATATTTTCTATCTGAATATATTTCTCTCACTTTTATTTCCCTAATTTCTACTTGACCAGCCCTTTGTGGATTTTCTAATCAGCGGGATCGCCTTTTTTCTTTTATTCCATAATTTTTGCCTACCTACCTTTTTTGGGTTTTCTGAATAGTGGGAATGTCCTAATTTTTGCCCGACTAGCCTTTTCAAGTTTTCTAACCAATGGACTTTTATTTTTTTATACTATTATTATTATCTCTATTTTTTTAAGATAGTATATCTTAAGATGATCCAAGTTGATTGGCTCAATGAACTCATTCCCTTCAAGATCTGATATTTTTGCAACTCCTTTATGTAGAATCAACTTGAATAAGTATGGTCCTTCCTAATTTACTCTGAACTTTCCTCTTTGATCAAATACTATTGCTCTAGACTTTTTTAACACCATGTCCCCAAATTTTATCTTTATAGGCTTAACCTTCTTGTTAAATGATCTTGCTATCCTTCTCTGATATATCTGAGTATAAAATAAAGCATTTATCCTATTTTTTTCTAGAGATACCAAATGATCATATCTCTTTCGTGCCCATTCATTCTCAGGTATTTTAGCTTCCATAACCACTCTTAAAGATTTTATCTCAGTTTTTATTGGCAAAACTGCTTCACAACCATACACTAAAGAAAATGGTGTTTGGCTCGTGGTAGTTCTAGTTGTAGTCCTATATCCCGCAAAGCAAAAGGAAGAAACTCAAACCAATCCTTGTAAGTTTTGACCATTTTAGAGAGAATGTTCTTAATATTTTTATTAGTTGCTTATACTAGTCCATTAGCCTAAGGGCGATAAAGTGAAGACTTATAATGTTTAATCCCATACTTCTGTAACAACTCTACCATTTCTACCTGAAATTGGACACCATTATTTGTCACAATATGGTGCAAGACCCCATACTTGCAAATAAGACTCTTCTTAATAAATCGTGCCATTTGTTTTACTTTTAGAGTGTTGAAGGACTCAACCTTTACCCATCTGAAAAAGTAATCTATTGCCATAACTATATACTTATGCCCATTGGATGTTTTCGACCTTATTTCTCCTATAATATCAATCCCCCACACTATAAAGGGCTAAGGAGATGATAAACTATTTAGCACTGTAAGAGGAAGATGGTTAAAATTCCCATAGATCTAGCACTAATGGCACTATATTACTGTTATAATACAATTTTTTTCTAAACTTATCCAATAATATGCCTATTTGATTATCTTCTTAGCCAAGATCATTCCATTCATATGAGAATCGCAAGCTCTTGCATGAATCTCTTTCATTGGCTCTTTAATTTCAACTTTCTTAAGACATCTGAGCTGCATTCCATTTAACATTCTTTTGTATAATACTCTATCATGACTCGCATAATTACATGCGAGAACACAAAGAGCATATTTCTCTTTTGAAGTTGCTTCATCTAGATACTTTCCTTCCTCAATGAACCTTTGAATGTCATAAAACCATGGCTTCTCTTCAGGCCCTATTTGAATACCCATAGTTTGCTCTCCCCCATAACATAGAGCTCTTGATTTTACTATTACCAAAGGCTTCATAGTCAATCCAGTCGCATTATCCCAAATCGAAGAGAGTGTTTCCAATGCATCTGCCATCTGATTATCGTCTCTTAATAAATGGATGAAGAGATATTTAGTGAAGTTCCTTATTAAATTTTTTAAATAGCAGAAATAAGGCTTCAAATTTTCCTCTTTCACCTCCCATTCTTCATTAGCCTGACTAACAACCAACATCAAATCCCATATACCAATAACTCTTTTGCTCCAGCTACTATTGATGCCTCCACTCCATGAATGCATGCCTCATACTCAGCTATATTATCTGTTACCTTGAAATCTAACTTCTTAGCCATTGGTATGGTTTCTCCTTCTAGTGTAACAAGAATCACTCCTAATCTGACTCCTTTGTTGTTTAGAGTTCTAGTCTCGATGCTCTATGACTGCTAAGTTCTCATCTGGAAACTCTAAATTCCATTGTTAATCACCTTCTTCTATTGCATTTTGAGCTAAAAACTGTGCTACTACCCTTCCTTTGATGGCCTTTATGGTAATGTACTTTATATTAAATTCAGTCAGGAGTATAAGCCATCGAGACATTTTTCCAATTAAAGCAGGTGCTTGAAATAGATAGCTTAAAGGATTTATCTTTGAATAGCCTGAACTTTATAGGACTGAAAATAATGCCTCAATGTTACCCAAATCATTATCAGACATGTCTTCTCTACCAAATCATATTTTTCCTCATATGGCATAAACTTCTTACTAAGGTAATACACCACATGTTCTACTCCATCTAGTCCTTCTTGTGCTAGCATTGCCCCCATTGCATTTTTCTCTAGAGCTAAGTACAAGATCAATGGTTTACCTTACCTTGGCAGCTTCAATACAGGTGGATTGGCACAATATTCCTTAATCCTATCAAAAGCCATATGATAATCGTCGTTCCACTTCACAGGTTAATCTTTCCTTAAAAGCTTAAAGATAGGGTCATAAATATTAGCAAGCTTTGCAATGAACCTACTAATATATTGCAACCTACCAATGAATCCTTTTACTTCTTTCTCTATGTTTGGCACTGGCATTTCCTAGATAGCTTTCACTTTATCTAGATCTACTTTAATTCCTTTACTACTAACTATATGCCCTAGCAGTTTTCTTGAACTAACCCTAAAAATGCATTTCTTTAGGTTGAGCCTCAGATTGTACCTCTCAATTCGAGCCAATAACTTATCCAAAGCTTCAAAGTGTCCCTCCCTTATCTCTGATTTGACCATCATGTCATCTACATATACTTCTACTTCTTTATGCATTTTGTCATGGAAAAGTGCAGTAGCTGCCCTTTAATATGTTGCACCTGCATTCTTCAATCCAAAAGGCATAACCTTATAACAATATATCCCCTATTCTATAATAAAAGTTATTTTGATCTTTTCCATGACTGCCATCATTATCTAATTATATCCTAAAAATCCATCCATAAAAGAATACAACGTGCTTGATGCTACACTGTCTACTATCACATCAATGTGAGGTAAAGGAAAATAATCTTTTGGGCATGCTTTGTTTAGATCCTTGAAATCCACACACATACATACTTTACTGTCTTTCTTAGGTATTGGTACTATGTTTGCTAACCATTGAGGATAATTTACCACTTCTAAAAAATTAGCCTGGATTTGTTTAGCAATTTTCTCTCTTATTGCAATCCACTCTAGTCTTAGCCTACATAGTTTCTATTTAATAGGTTTAATTTTTGGATAAGTTAGGATGCGATGTTTCATAATTTCCCTATTTAAACATAACATATCTTCATAAGTCCAAGCAAATACTACCTTCTTTTTGTTAATATTCTCTCATAATTTTTTCTCTCTTCAGGAGTTATATCATGTGATATATAAATGTTCTTAGGATTATCATTTGTGCCATGTTTAATTAATCTAATTGAATGGAATTAATGTCTAACATGCATATATGATCGATATTAAAATGCACAAAACCATCAGGATGGACATCACACAAGTAAGCCAAACCAGAATTTATATCATTGACCATGGAAAAAATAAAATCTTCATCCTCATAAAGGCTGAAAGTTATTACATTACTTTTTTTATAAAAAAAACATGACTAAAACTATTAATAATGATAGTAGCTAAATTTTGGGGTGGCTCCTCTTCAGGTGGCAGACATAGCAGCTCTTCAAAAGCAGTATCACCCATCCTCTCAGCTACCTGCTTCATCACTTACTCTTTGTTATCCTCTACCAGGTTCTTTACAATTTACTCCTTAAAGATCTCAAACCTAGGAATGTCTTTTCCAACAACATTGACATATTTTTTAACACCCAAATAGTACTTCCCTTCCCCTGACTTGATAAAATTCTCACTCATTGGCCCGATTCTCCCCAAAGGCTTATCTATCTTGGCCTTTCCCTTCTTCCTTCCTCTTTTTCTACCAAGTTTTGTCTCAGTGCACCCTAATCCCTTAGTGTCGTACTGACTTCTAAATTTTTGGGGTTTACGGCTTCCTTGCTTATTCTTTCCTAACCCCTGTCCAAGCTGATAATTCATACTCTCCATTATCCTTTTAACTCTCGGATCCTTCTTAGTTCTATTAAATATTCCAACAACTTGAAAACTAGGGGGAATATATACTTGTTTCTGCTTTTCCTATATGGTTGCCACAACTGCACTGGTTCCAGCTTCTATAGTCACAACCTCTCCTTTATGAGGGAATTTTATCTTCTGGTGCACAGTTAAGGGTACCCTCCCTAGAGCATGGAACCATGGCCTTCCCAAAAGCAAGGCATATATGACAGGAATGTCTAATACAGTGAACTCAACAGTTGACTCTACAGGTGTTGTTTTAACCAAAGCTTGGAATGTTCTCTTCACAGTCTGGGTGCTATCATCATATGCTCTGATTATAAGATTTGAACCTTTCAAATCATCAGCTTTCAAACCCAAATTAGGTAGGATTTTTAATGGACACACATTAATAGTAGAACTATCATTTGCCATTGCAAAATTAGTTCTCTTTTTCCTTACTTTAGTTGGGATAAATAACAACTTGTTATGATTTCTACCTTCCAAAGGCAAATCATCATCTGAGAACGTTATTAAGCCATGCTTGTTTTTCATGACCTTTGCTACCATAGCCTCAAGTGTAGCTGCTATTTTGATACTTATATTTGATAGAGCCTTAACCAGAGCTCTTCAATGGCTGCCTAAATGCATTAATAATTCCCAAATGCTCACATTTGCCTTAGCTTTCTTTAGCTGCTCTAAGATCATGTCTTCTTTTTTCCCTTCCTCTACTTTTGTATCCACTGTCTCTTCTCTTTCTGTAACTCTCTCAATTTTCTTTTCTGTTGCCTTATAATTCTTTCCACTTTTGGTGACATGGTTCATATTAGGGTTATTACTCCATACATCAAGACCACCAAGGCTCTCTTCATCAAAGTCATACCAAATATCAATAACCCTAATAATTCGATCCCTCTTTCCATATTTCCATACTTCCATTATACATGTTTCTTTCCCTTTTAGCTCTTTCATGTTAAGTTTTCCCAAATGTTGGCTTAGTAGCTCTTCAACTCCCTCTTGAGATTGTTCATAAGTAAAAGATCCATTATTCTTTCCTTTTACGTCATCATCTTTAAACTCTTCACCCCATCCTGAGGGCACAATCTCCTATACTAGTATATCACCTAAAGCAAGCTTAGAGTAAAATACTCTATAGTTGAACTTGCATGAAGATTTCCCTAATAAACCTTCAACCCCTCTCAATGGTTGCTTAAGAATTTTATATTCTTTCTCTTCTTCCATCGGCTCATTATCAAACTCATCACCCTATCTTGAGGGTATAATTCAAAGGGAATATTAGCAAAGGGTGGCATTGAATAGAACATCTTAAAGTTAAATTTGCTTGAGCATTCCCCCAATAAATCCTCTACTCCTTTAGAGGCATCAAGAGATTTCTCATTGTCTATAAGGTTTAAGTTTTCAAAGCAGTCTAACACTTCCTCTTCACTAACTCTTGAGTTGATAATCATGGTGCCTAATGGTGGAATATTTTGGTAGTTTGGGAAAGGGTGTTTCTAGTGTTTAGGTTGGAATTAGACTTTTTAGGGTCTATGATTTTTCAGGGTCAATAAGGTTTTGAATTTTATGTTTTAAACGGATAAAGGTGTTTGTGGAGTGGCCTACTACTTGGTAAAATTTACAGTAGTTTTTTAGGTCATAGCCTGGAATATTTGGGACTGGTGGTGTAGAAAAGGTTAAGGGTCTAAGCAGGCCTCTTTGGATCAAATGGTCTAGGACTTTAGAAAGTGGTTAGTTAAAATTGGAGAATCTCTTCGACTACTGAACTATACACACCTCCATAGCTAAGCTAGTACTTCCCTGTTATATGCCCCCAATTAGGTAATTTTGAGCTTTTATACTTTTAAAACTTTTCTTTTTCTCACTCTCAATCTCTTCAGCTTGCAAATCATCATCATACAGGTCTATAAATGTTTTGAGATTCATCATTTGCAACCTCTCAACTAAATTAGGCAACATGTTATGGACTATCATCCTAACTTGATCTTTCTTAGTTAACTTATTTTTCATTAATCTTACCTTATTCATAAATCTAGTCAAGAAATTAGAAAAGGATTTGTTTGATTTTTTCTTAGTTAGCTCCAAATCCCTAATGGATACTTCTAATCTAGTATTATAGTCATACTATTTTAAAAAAGCAGTACATAGTTCTTTCCAGTAAGCCCTGGTAGACTTTTCCAACCCATGATACCAATTTATAGTTATTCCCTTTAAAGATAGTATAAATAACCTAATGATCACTATTAATGGGGCCTTAGTAGTGCTCATAGTTATTGTGTATTGATTAAGATGAATTCTAGGATCTCTAGTTCCATGAAACTTCTACAGTTGAGGCATTTTAAAATTATCAAGTAGCTTATTGCCCAGCTTATTGCCCTTTGTTAACACCACATTTTCAAAGTCAAATGAATATCCCATGCCTTATCCTTTAATCAACTCTTCCATCTTAGACATTTTTTAAATCAGTGCTTGCATCTACTTGGACTTATGGTCTTATACTAGTTTAAGTGATTCTTTCTTTGTCATTTATATCATGTAGTTCTCTACATCCTCGAGCTTCATATCAATAGCAAGTGGGTTTCTAGCAACAGGTTGCCCCCTAACATTATTTGTAGCAGGTGGAGCATCTGTAATAAGTGGGATAGCTGCAATAGTAGGTGGTTGCTCAATTATAGGTGGTGGTATAATAGCAGTAGTAGGTTACATCAATCTAGATAAATCCTTTCTCAGTTCATCTTGCATCATAGCCTTTATGTCATCCATCAAAGCTCCCTTAATTTCTTCTAAAGTCTAGTTCCCTTATTGTTGTTGTTCCATTTCTATATGCTCAGCTGGAGTTAATTCAATTTCTAAGTAAAGCAGATTAATAGGACTCTTCTATAGTCTATGAAGGATCTCTTCCGCTATGGCTTTAGGACTTAAATTTGTTCTTCTTAGTATGTCACCTTTTTATCCCCAAATACGAGAAGACCCCAATAAATCTATGATGGCTATAAAATAAAGTGTTAATGTGATTGATGAAATGCATGTATGCATGACGCACGTGTTATGCAACAAGTAGCAAATATCAATCAAGTGTACAATATTCTTCCTTCCAACCTTATTCCTCTCACACATGTGTTCAATAGTGAGTCTCTTTTTCTAGGATTTTTTGTTTTGGTTTTAATATCAACAGGGGATACCAATAACCAACGTGCATGCCAAATCTCTCTTAAAGCAATAAAAGCATAGAAATAGTATTTTTTATGTATAAAATATTAGCCCAATCTTTATTAACCCAAGTAGGCTTCTAAAGTATAGGCTTGGGCCTTTATAAATAAAAATGCGTCATGGTAACATTCACAAGCAATTTTGGGTAATCCTAGGGGAAGTTACAAAGCCATTATATGTGGTTAGGGTCAGATGAAAAGTCAAAGTTCCCTTAGTAAAATGCCCTCCTTTAAGATTTGAGTTACAGGCCAAGGTCAGATGGGCCTAGTATCCTTTGTAAACTTGAGATAAGAATACCCCCCCTTTAGGACTTGGGTTACAGACTCTGGTCAGATGTGCTCGGTAATCTCCTTTGAACCGAGTTAAGGCTAAGAGTGATGGTTAGCCAATTTACAACTCCATAAAGCTAGTAGAATCATAGAATCATAAACCAACGCCATCAGTTATTAAGGACATATAGAATGAATACAAGAACAAAATAATAATTAATAAAATAATTCTAAAGAACACAAGTAGAATCAGTATCTTTTATCCCCAATGGAGTTGCCACTGTAGACTATGGGGTTTAGCGTATGCCTAAGATTTTAGCAATCGTGACATTGTTTGGGCTCAAGGTCCTAGAGAACACATTACTATGTCATAAAGACATAGCGTGGAGATGAGGAGTCACCACTCAGGGTAATAACTAGGACAAATCATATTAGTGGTACTCGATTCTCTAAAAGAAAGCTAGCACCACAACCAGGAGATTCTAGAACGGAATACTAATTTTTTTCAGTCTTGTGTTCATTTAGAAGTACTTTATGAATTACTACCATATTTTCTATTTACATACAATTTTATTAAACCCTAATTAAACATCCATCTAGCCCTAAAATAAACTAGTCATAAAACTACATGTAAAAAATGCATATGAAGCTCATCATCCCTAGGTCTAAACTATATTAATTTTATTTTAAAGTTTAGCTAATTATACATTTTTATTTACAAACGAAATGGACTAAAGGTGGTCATACATGTTAATAAATAAGCCTAAGTGTGGACATTGTCAATTTGATTGGCCCGCAATGAAAGCCTAATAATGAGAAAGTTCGAGTTTTGAATGCAATAGGAGCTCTAGACTTCTCTAAAATCGACTTTAAAAGTCCAAACACTAAGCCAAGCCCACAAAAAACCATGTCCAAGCCCAAACACTAGGCCAAAGCCCAAGTCCATCGCCTCTTGACCCACGAGCCTTAACCTAGCCCTAGTGAAGAGGCGATTACCTCAATAAAGCTCTTGACCCACTAGCCTTGACCTAGCCCAGGTGAAGAGGAGATCACCTCAACAAAGAGGCATCACCACTTCACCCCAGGTATCGATGAGGCGATGCCTTATCGAAGAGGTAGCACCTCATCACACCCACTCTCTGCAGCATTATATGCCATTAATGATAGTGGTTGGAAGTCCACTTGCTAAGATTTGGTCATTTTTGGACATAAAAGAAAAAGGAAAATGGCAGAGAAGAGCTTAGGGAGTGAAAAAAGGTAATAAAAGAGGGTGAGAATGGGTTTTTAGGAATTTGAAAAAGGAGAAAATAAGAGAGGCTTTAAAAGTGAGGGAGGTTGACTGAGTTATTAGAAAAAATGCCTAGAAAAACAGAGAGAAAAGGAGAAAGGAAAATAAAAAAAAAGAAAGAAAGGAAGAAGAAGGAAGAGACTTTAAAGTATAAAGGACTTGATTCTTGAGAAGAAGAGGGAACCTTCTTTGCATTCAAGGCCACCCCTCTATCAACCAAACTCTAAGGGCTCAGTTAATAGCATCAACTCATCCAAGATAGTGAGTCCTCTCATTTCTAAGTTTTAAACTCTTTACCATCATTATAAGCCTTGATTGGTTGCTTTTTGTGTGTTTTCTTGAATCATATTACTTATTTTAAGTTATAGAGAAGCATGGTTACATGAAATATTGAATATTGATTGTTAATACTTATATATTTGTGTATGTTTCTCATTCATGTACTTGATCATCGCATTTCTTAGATTTAAGAAATGTAGAGTATTCTTGCTTCTATTGAAGAGGCGATGTCTCTTTATAGAGGTGTCACCCATTCGTGTTGAGGTGACGAGGGCATCGCCTCCTAGGTCAGGAGGCGATGTCCCTTTGACAGAGTCCTACCCAATTATGCCTTGATTTTTTGTCCATATTTTGCATATTTGATATGATTTTTGTATTTAATTAGTGATTTTTCTTGAAATAATGCATGATTCCTATGTTGATCAATATTGTTTCTACGTTACTTTCTTTTTTTTATGTTATTTAATAAATCATTTTACGAGTATATGTTCATTTATTTTTGTGAATATTATGTGTTGATGATTTGTAAATATTATTGTTGTTATTATATGGAATTAACTTGTATGTGTTACAGGAACCATTTAATGATTTTTAATCACTAGATGTTTGCCGTATTTATCTTTTTTAGAGTATTAATTTGTATAATTAATTAGTTTATTTTTTGTTTATGTATGGTTTATTTTTAGTATTTTTATATTTATTTGCACCAAAAAGTTGTAATCCTTAATCCCTTTCCACTTTTATCTAGAATGAATGGTTTTAAATTGTTTATTTTATTTTTTTTATTTATTTGTGATTGAATGTCAGGGATATAAGCCTGAAATGGGACTAATATGCAAACTCAAAATAAAATATAAAATTGGAAACCAATCACGATTTGCATGTCAATAAGGAAACAAATTAATAATCAAAGGTAATAAAATACAAAACACACGAAGGCCAAGCGCAAGGTTGGGTGGGCATTTCAAAAGCCCATACCCAATTTCTGAACCTGATCTCTGATGATGGCTTTTGGGAACCTCTATGGAATCCAGTTGTTGTACAGTGTGTCCCAGCTTTCATCCGAGTGGTGACTCCATCTTAAACCCACTATGTATTTCTTAGTGAGCCCTGAGCTCACACAGTGCCATGATCACCAATACTTGGGTACGCGACCAAAATTGCAACCTACAGTGACAACTCCACTATGGATAAAGAAACTGATTCCAAGTGTTTTTAATTTATCATCTTTGATTATTTCTTTATTTCCTTCACAAATTTTGCATTCACTACACGTTTGCACATGATGCATTCCAAGTCCCAAATAAACTAACAATAATTTTTGCTTTACTGCCTGTGTTTCATTCAAACCTGGTGGTGAGGTATTTGATTATTGTCACTCATAGCATGTACCTATCCATGTCTCATGGACCCTTAAGTGGGGAGACGTAATGGATGCATATAGTTGTAGAATACCCAAGGCTGTAAATGACCTAGCAATTTCCACTAGGTTTTTTCCAAATGCATATGTTTTATGCCATATGGTAATCCTTTAAATAAGGCCTAAGCCCATTACAAAATAAGCCTTAACAATACAAGCCTTTCATGCCTATTATTAGCCCATTTCAAAGGGATCTTGACAAGGTGGGCCTTTGATATCTTTCTTAGCCCATTTAAAATGGACTTTGGAATTATTTGGAGGAATTACCACTTGTTTGTATCGTTTCAAGAGTTATCTTGTATCCTTTGATTTTATTATCCCCCATTGATAATCAAAACCCAGAACAAAAATCCTAGGACAAGGAACTTGCCATTGAACATGTGTGTGGGAGAAATAAAGGTGGAGATATCATTAGAGAGCTTTTTTTTTGTCCTATGATACATGCATATATGTTTTCTTTTCTTTTCCTTCTTACCAATAGGCTTGCATTTCATGCATACACACCATGCATGTTTCTAACCCTCAATGGTTACAGATATAGATCCATAGTAGTCTACCAGTTGGAAGCGATCTAACACATGCCATCTAGTTAGAATCTATAGAGGGATCAAGATGGCAAATTTTGATGTTGAAGCCTTCAAGGAAGAGTTGAAAGTTGAAATGGCCAAACAAACTAGGGAGATCATGAGAGAAATTATGAGGGAAATGATGGGTGCAGCTAGAGGGGAGCCGCCAGCACTATAGCCGCTAGTGCCCCAACCACCAGCACCTCAACCTCGACCTTTTGATCTGGATGCTGCGGTTCTTGAAAGGCAAAAGGTAGAAAATGATTAGTAGATAGTATTAGCAAAACTTGTTATTCGTCAGAGAGAAGATGCCCATGGAAATATGGAGAAGCCGGATTGGACTACAGACCTTGTCAAGTCTATGGCTCAAATTCAACTGATGATAAATGAAAAAGGGATTGATGCCCCCATAAGCTATTCTGAGCTGAGCCTAGATAAGGATGGTGATCCCCTACCACGGAAGTTTAAGTTTCTTAACATAAAGAAGTTCACTGGCACAGAGGACCCCCACCTCTATTTAAAGCAGTATGTGACCCACATGAAGATAACTGAACTAACTAAAGCACAGATTATGAAGCAATTTTTGCTATCTTTGGAAGGAGCACCCATCAAATGGTATTATGCACTAGAATCATGTGTTCAAGTTGATTGGGAGGAACTATGTGCTGCATTTATCAAGCAGTATAGTCTCAATATTTAGATGGAGGCTTCTCTGAGAGACTTTCAAAACCTGACGCAGAAATTTAATAAATCTTTTATGGATCATTTGATTAGGTGGAGATCCAAGTTAGCACAAATGAAGCAACAACCCATAAAATCTTATCAGCTGGTAATAGCTATAGAAGGGTGTGTATTCCCTCTCTCCAAAAAACTAAGGGATTTAGGGATTTAAAACTTTGAGGAGTTGTATAGGTTTGGGGTACAAAAAGAATCAAACCTCACATAAGAAAAGAAGTTCTTTGGTGGGAGATATGTGAATAGAGAGGGTTTGGGTTTGGCGGCAGAGTCGGGCCAAGCAGTAATATACATATCAATGCAATTAGGCAGTCCTAAAGGTTTTCTAATTTGGGAAGACCCCTCTCTAAAGTCCTGGAAAAGCTGATTGAGAATAACCTTCTATAACCCTTACCTAAATGACTTCTTTTCCCAAATGCCGACCCAAAACTATACTGTAAGTACCACCAGAACATTGGGCATGATACAAAAAGCTACACTTACTTGTGGCATGATACAAAAAGCTACACTTACTTGAAACACAAGATTTAAGATTTGATCTATTCAGGCAAAATAACTCACCAGTAAACCAAAAAACCAAATACCCAAAATAACCCTTTACCTAACTACTGAAATGTACCACTACTAAATCCCTATATCTTGATGATCAACACGAGTCTAATGGAGGAACAAGTTATTAATTTCTTTATTGATGTCACACCTACCCCACCAAAACCATAACTAAAAGACCTGAATCTGAGGCAGCATGACATTGAGTCTCATGTAAATGTGCTAGATATTTGGAATTCTGACAATGAAGAGGGAGAAGTAGTTGATCTATGGAAGAACCATGAGAGGAGAACAGCGTAGTCCGCTGAGAAATTAGAGGAGGGGGAGGAAGAAGTGAAGAAGGCTAAGGTAGAGAAAGAGGGAAGTAGTTCAAAAGTGGGACTAAAGAAAAATGAGAAAGCTGAGGAGATTATTAAGGCTAAAAGTGATGATAAAACTCTTGCCAGTATTTGGGAGCTACTTGTGAACTCCTAGGCCCATCGGGAAGCATTGGTTTTTGCTCTCAATCATAAGAAGATACCTTTGATGCACACTCCAAAGCAAATGGTGATCTTGCTAACTGAAAGCTCTCAGGGGGAAATTATGTTCATAAATGATGACTTACCCTTAAAAGGAAGGGATCACAGCAAAGCCCTGTTCATTAAGGCCAAAGTGAAAGGCAAGTTGATGTGTTGTGTCATAGTCGGTAATGGGTCAACCATCCATATGTGTCCTTTGAAGATCCTACCAAAGTTGGGCTTGATGGTAGTTGATTTGAAACCCTCTGATGTAGTCATAAAGGCTTATAATGATACAAAAAGGCCAATTGAGGGAACTTTTTAGGCTTTAGTCAAGACTGGACCTATTAAAGTATTGGTCAACCTTCATATAATAGACATTCTAGTCACCTTTGCTATTCTTCTGGGAAGACCATGGTTTCATCCTTTGGGGGGAGTGTTGTCCACCATTCATCAAAAGATCAAATTTTCATATGAGGGGAGGGTGGTTACTATAATGGCTGAAATAGAGGTTGCAGTTGCTGTATTAAAACTAGCTCCTACTGAGATCCTGAACACCTCGAGTTTCAAAGTCTGCATGATTTATGAAGACAAGTTGAACCCAAAGATTATCAGTATGATAAAGAGTATACAGTTTGTGCCTGGGATGGGACTCAGAAAGAATCAGCAGGGCCCACTAGACTTCATTGAACCCAAGATACTAATTTTGAAGCACGGGTTAAGTTATTCAGGGGAAGATGAGTATAAAAAGAGGGAACAAACTAAGGGCAAGTCTAGAAAAAGCAAAATTATGGTTGAGTCAAAGAAGAAAACATTTACGGAGGAAGGTGCCAATTACCCCTACCAAGGAGCGCTTGAGCCCCTGATGATCGCTGAGAAACTGGTCCCTAGATTTAAAATCTTCGTTGAATATGTGGATGGGATATAAAAGCTTGTTGTTGAAGAACCCATGGTGGAAGAGCTAGTATTGACTTTGGAATCATAAGGAGACATTCCTACAGTGGAGCTAAAGGATGTTGCTGACCAGGAAGAGGAATTTAACTTTGAAGCCTTTGTCCTTAATTCTATTATGGATTTTTTTATGATAACATTGACCTTTCTGTTTCTAATTTATTTGAGACTGATGACATTTTTCTTTCTAAAGTTAATGTGATGAAGTATGATTATGCTTACTTATGCGATGTGTTTCTTAATGGTTATATTGTGTGTGATGATCATTTCATGCATATATTACACTGAGTAAATTAATCTAGACACAAGTGATAACCCTAAAAATATACTTATTGCTCCTAACTTAACTCCTGATGAGAGAGAAAAAATGGAAAAAAACTCATAAAAGAAGACAAAAAGTATTTGCTTAGGGCTATGAGGATATGCCTAGGATCAATAGAGAGATTGTAGAACATAGATTCCCACATATTCTCACATCCCATCGATAAAGTATAAGAAGAGAAAACTAAGGCTAGAATGGGCTCTCCTAGTAAAAGAAGAAGTAGAAAATTAGTTGAAAGCAAAGCTCCTAGAAGTGGTAGATGACACCTAGTGGTTGGCTAATATAGTCCCAGTTCCCAAAAAAATGGTAAAGTCAGGATGTGTGTGGACTATAGGGACTTGAACAAGGCTTATCCTAAGGATGATTTTCCCTTATCGCACATTAACACCTTGGTTGACAGTGCAGCTTCTAGTGCCATGTACTCCTTTATGGATGACTTCTTGGGATCAAATTAGATTATGATGGCAGTGATTGACAAGTTAAAGACTTCTTTTATCACTGAGTGAGGTGCTTATTGTTACACGGTTATGCCATTCGGATTGAAAAATGCAGGAGCTGCTTACTAAAGAATGGCTACCACACTACTGCATGATCTAATCCATAAAGAGATAGAAGTGTATGTAGATGACATGATGGTGAAGTCTTTGACTAGAGAAGGGCATTTTGAAGCCTTAAATAAGTTCTTGGAAAGAGTTGAAAAGTATAACCTCAAACTGAATCCGAAGAAATGTGTTTTCGAGGTGATGTCTGGAAAACTATTGGGACATATTGTCAGTCAAAAAGGCATAGAGGTAGATCCAAACAAAGTCAGAGCAATTAGAGAAATGCATGTACCAAAGAATGAGAAAGAAGTCAGAGGGTTTATAGGAAGGCTATAATACATCAGCAAATTCATAGCCAAATTGACTACCATTTGTGAGCCGATCTTCAAGCTTTTAAAGAAGAATTAGTCGATTATCTAGGATGACAAGTGTTAGTAAGGCTTTGAAACTATTAAGTAGTATTTGATGAATCCTCCAGTTTTTTAGCTACCAAGACTAGGGAAACCCTTAATTTTTTACTTGGCTATAGAGAAAGATGCAATTAGTGTAATGTTGGCTCAAGAAGGAGAAGGAAAAGTTGAGCATGCCGTGTATTATCTAAGTAAGAAGCTTCTACCCTATGAAACTAATTATAGTCTAGTAGAAAGAACCTATTTGGCTGTAATTTGGGCAACAAAGAAGCTACGACATTACTTCCAGTCCTATAGGATTCAAGTGGTTTCTAAGCATGATCCCAATAGATATCTTCAATAGACTCTATCATTGATGGGGAAATTAGCTAGATGGTTAGTCCTGCTTACTAAATTCGACATAGATTATATTACTAAAAAGGTGATAAAATGAAGAGTTGTGGCAAACTTCTTGGCCCAAAATCCGGTGGATGATGAACAAGAATAAGAGTTAGAATTTCTAGATGAAAACCTAGGGGCAATAGAAATCCAAATTTGGAAAATGTACTTTGATGGAGTAGTGAACGGTAGAGGGGTAGACATTGGCATGATTTTAGTCTCGCCAGAAAGAGAAGTAATCCTAATGGCAAAGAGGCTGGAATTTAAGGTCACTAACAACCAAGCTGAATATAAAGCCTGCATTTTTTTAAAGCACTCAAGAATGTAAGGGCAGAAGAGGTGATAGTGTATGGGGATTCAATGCTGGTAGTGAAGCAGATCACCAAGGAATGGAAAGTAAGGGAAGATAAGCTAAAGCCGTATTAGGGTTGTTCAGCCATGATCCTATTGTCCTTTATGTAATATAGATTCATACACTTGCCCCGAGAGGAGAATCATATGGCAGACGAGTGAAAATGAAGCCTTTTATCTTAGTACGGGCCTAAATTCCTTATTATGAGGAAATCATAATAATGTCGATCGATCCAGCGGAGAAGCCTTGGTTTTATGATCTATAATGATATCTTAAGACAGGGTAATTCCCCTAAGGAAGCCGATAGAAAAGAAAGGATGTCACTGAGGTTGTTATCACGACAGTTTATTAGCCACAATAGGATGTTCTATAAAAGGATGCTAGCTAGAGTACACCTAAGGTGCATTGATAAGGGTGAGGCATAGAAGATCATGGAAGCAGTTCATGAGGGTGTATATGGGCTGCATATGAATGGAACAGTCCTCACTAAAAAGATAACCCGTCAAGGGTACTTTTAGCTAACCATGGAGGCACATTGCATGAAGTATGTAAAGAGATACCATAACTGCCAAGTCTATAGTGATGTGAACCACCTGCCTTCTATGGAACTTTAAGGATTGACCTCTCCTTGGCCATTTACAGTCTAAGGAATTGACATTGTTAGAGAGATAAGGTTGAAATCATCCACAGACATCATTATATTAAAGTGACGATTGATTATTTATTTAAATGGGTAGAAGCGGAATCATTCACTATTGTAAGGGTAAAACAAATGACCAGGTTCATAGAGAAGAACATAATTTACCAGTATGGGTTGCCTTATCAGGTCATCACTGATAATGGCATTCAGTTTAGGGTAGAAACAACCACCCTGTTGGAAGAATACAAGATTGAGCATCATATATTATCTCCTTATAGACCATAGGCGAACAGAGCTGTAGAAGCAGCAAACAAGACTATGAAAAGAATATTAGCCAAGATACTAGAAAATTACAAAGATTGGGCAAGTTATCTACAGTTTGCATTATGGTGATGCATAACCACTGCCAGAATATCAATAGGAGCCACTCTGTATTCTCTGGTATACGGATGTGAAGCTGTATTACCAGTTGAGGTCAAAATTCAGTTCCTAAGAGTTCTCTTAGAGTCTAAAATCCCTGAGTACCAATGGGTAGAAAGCCGATTGGTGCAACTAACTTTATTGGATGAAAAGAGATTAAAGGCTATGTATCACTCTCAGTTATACCAGAAAAGGATAGCTCAAGCTTATAACAACAAGATTAAGCCAAGCAAGATTAAAGAGGGTAACTTGGTCTTAAAGCTCACTAGACCAATCATGACTGATCTATGGGGGAAGTTTAAGCCGAACTGGGACGGTCCCTACCAAGTGAAGAAGTTGTTTTCAAAAGGGGCCACTATTTTGTCTGACTTAGAGGGAAATGAATTTAAAGAGCCCATCAATATGGACAAGCTCAAAAAATACTTTCTATAAAAGTCTCGCTAGGAAGAAAACCTCAAAAGAGGCTGCCTAGGCAAAAGTTAGAGATAAAAGGAAGAAAGTAAAAAGTCCTACTAGACTAAAAACCTAAAGAGGTGGTCTAGGCAAAAGTAAAGGACATGTAAAAGGAGAGGGAGAGAAAAGAGAAAATAGTTAGTTGGAAAACTTGCAAGGGTGAGCCAATTAATGACAGGAGATATGTAAAAAGAAAAATTGTATAGTCGCATTATACTTAAATTAAATGGAATGGATTGCCTTTATTATTGTAAACATTGCATTAAATGCTTATTACATATAGGTCTAACTCAAAAGGAAATCTCATTCGACAAAGAAAGTACATAAAAGACTAAGTTTCATAAACTGATTTAATATTGTCTGCTTCTCTTATGACGTACCTGGGCGCTCAATGCCTATATTGCCATTGCCCATCCATTTTTTATAAATTCATTCTTTTTTGTTTGCTGTAGTTGAACCCACGCCTTGTACTGGTCATCGATAGACTGATCTCCATTGTAGTCAATGAGCCTCTAAATGATCCTTTGAGGCCAAGTAGAAACCAAGTTGTCCAGAAAATTCTAAGAAAGAGGCCTTAGTTCGAACTCATGCACTAGCTTCACAATCCATTGTTTCTGTCCATATCGCCTGCAAAGCCAAGCTGGATTATAGAAGGTGGCGAAATGGAGGCCAACTAAGGGAACGTACTAGGTATAGGACCACAGGGTCACATGCTGCAATCTCCACCATGGGCATATCCACTAAATTAGAGTATTAGGGAATGTAGATAACCAACTGTGGATATCCTCAGGGATAGGATGAAGTCTCCTAGTACAATAATGTTTGGCCTTGTAGTGAGTAATGTCTCTAGGTGGTTCGAGCAACCTCAGCTTCTCTTGCAACCAAACTTGTAAAAGTTAAGAATGATGGAAAGCCAGAAATGGTAAAAGAAAAAAGAGACTCACCTCCAGTAGAAATGGACTCCCAGAGAATCATTTAGTCTCAAAAAAGTTATCAAGTCTGATAATGGTCTCAGCCAGAACGAGGGAGAAAGGGTTCAGTCCACTCTCCACTTGGTCCAAGGCATACAGGATCTTCAAGGTACAGTTACTAGAAGGGGAGACCAACAAGAACTGAGCATATACACAGAGTGCCATCATTTGAGGCTAAGGAACCTCACTGTTGTCCACAGCCACTACCATCTCTATGAAAGGGCTAAATAGGATTTCATTGCCGAAAATGTGATGAAGAGAGGATTGAGGGGACATATTGAGCGATCTTGCCATTTGGTATTGGATGGTGTGCAAATTCGGGGTTGTGACTAAAGGAATAAAAATCTATCGAGCAAAATACAAGTGAAAGCCTAGGATAGCTTCAAATTCCTCTGGCAGGGGGGCAGATCTCCACTATGATGAATCGAAAAACATGTTTTTGAGGATCCCAAAACTGAGCAAGAACATGGAGAAATAAGAAGTTGATCTTCCTAGCATGTAAGAATCAGAAGGTGAATAGGTGAAATGGCTCCATTGTAGCCCATGACCCACCATCTAGACTTTTTAGAATTGGTTGTAACTATTTCAAGCTTCTCTCAGTCATAATTAGGGATTAGAGTGCTATCTGGGAAAGAAGAATGGGGAAAATGGTGAGATGAAGAGATTAGGGATTTTAAAGAAGATTTAGGGGTTTTTATAGCTATAGGATAGGCATGTAGAGGCGATTGCCTCTACGATTAGGCGATGCCTCTATAAGAAGAGGCGAATCACATGTCGCTTCTTCATATAAAGGCGATGCCTCTATGATAGGCAGAGTTGCATTCCTAGGAATTTTCTAAGTTGTAAAATGAAGAGTCAGAGCAGGGTGTTTTATAAATAAAAGGCCTTCAGTCATTCAAAATTCCTCTAAAAATTTATCAGTACAAAGTATAAAGGCATAAAAAAGGGCATAAATCAAATAAAAATCAATTCAGACAAATAGAGAGCAACAATATAAGCCTCTAATATTCCTAGACAAGAATACCCCTATGCTAATAAAAAGTCTATAGAGGGTCCTCTCTATTCATCAATGTCGGACTCATTAGCCTCCTTATTAGCTAGCTCATCCACAAGCTCATCAGCTAGCTCATCCACAGAAGCATCAATGGGATCAGTCCCATCATCTTTGCTGCTATCCTCGGACTCCTCGTCGGCTGCCCCCTCCTCCTCATCACCCTCGACTTAAAGAGTTGCGAGCTAGCACTCTAAGGCAGTGATCCTAGCCTATCTGGCCTCATTTTAATCCTATTGATGCATAATAAGAGGTAACAAATCAAGAAAGCATGCATACATATAAAAATAGAGCATATTCTGTATGTACCTTCCACTGTTGTGTCACCTGCATTAAGAAGTCCCTATGGGCCTCAACCATCTGGTACATGTACTCTCCCTGATCTTAAGGTATTTATTCCATTGATAATGTTAGAATTAACCATGTATTATAAGATTTGAGAACACAGTTGCAAGGGAAAGAAACTTACATGGGTAGTAGCCTCTGGGAAGAATGCTAGCTCTGGAGTCATATCCAGCATAAGAAACTGATAAGAGAGCTCACCCAAGGCCATCTAGCAATGAGTCAGTAAATCAAGAGTGGCAGTGAGTCTACCAACCACCACCTAGGATCGAGAGCTGGAGGTATTTGTCGTGGATGGCACCTTGGAAGAAGAACCCTTACCACTAGGAATAATACACGAGTGCTGATGAGGCCTCTCTTGTGTGAAGGGCCTAGGGCGAGGAGAAGGTGCCTAGTAGCTGCCTAAAAGATGAAAAATAAGTCAAAAAATAATAATTACAAGTAAATATAAAATAATAAATAAAATAAAACATGCATACTTACCTGAAGTGCAGGCTTAGGAAGGGGCACTCATTGTAAAAGATGAGCTTGTGTAAAGTCCACATAGTGAGACCTCCTCCTCTCATAATAGTCTACATCATCCTCTCCCTACAAGGTATAATTAAGCTCATCTCCCTAACTCATGCCCCTAGAAGATATAATGGGGAGAAGCAGGAGGTGGATGCCTCACTCACGTACCCGACCGCCACTGATGTATCCTCTCATTGAGGAACCACGCTCTACAATCAGGGCCTCTGAGCAAAAACCTCTTCCTAGACAAAGGGATGGAGTGAACCATGGCCTGCATCCACTTAGCCTGAGGGCCCCATAATTACAGGCAAGCTACAAGAATAAATAAGTAAGTGAATTTGATTAATGGGTTTAGTGCTAATCTCGGTCACATTTGCAGGTGCATACCTCATCATAAGTAAGTGTGTTCAGGTGCCCATAGTACATGTGAATGCGATCCATAGGCCTCCTCTAAGCCCGGCTGGGACCCTACCTCCCCATCACAGGGAAGGGAGTGTTAATGACCCTAGTGATCCCCACTATCAGCTCCAACTCTAAAGCCCAATCTTGTGAAAGAAATAAGGGATTGTTAGTAAGATTAAACAGTGCTAGTTGGAATGGAATATGAAGGGAGAAAAGAGAAAATAAAATACTAGTATGGCATGCCAAAAATCATAGAGTTGTCTAGCTTTATGTACCAGCTCATCCATACTCCTATAAAGATAAGCTAAGGCACATCTACTGCAATCATAGGTTACCAAGTCTAGGTCCCTCAGAGGCATCAGAAAGCTCATGTCCACAAAGCTGGCTATATCTATAAAGAGAGTAGTACCCAATAGATAAACAAGGAAAGCATGTATCACCTGATCGATCTGTAGGGGTGTACTAGCCACCTCAACTCTAGTATGGGTGTAGAAGCTCCTGATCAACTTGAGCTTCACTATATGGGTCCCCTTCATGTCTAGGACCATCCTAAGTATATGCTCGATGAAAGTGAGACAGTCGAGAGATAACTAATGAAGGCTGGCATCGAAAGGAACTGAATCTCCAGCATAGGCAATACCAATAACTGCAGCAAAGGCTACCAGATCCAGGGTGAACTCCCTAAAAGGAAGATGAAAGGTATGGGTGGTGTCAAGCCACCTCTCTATCAGGGCTGGTAATCTGTATGCCCTTGCTGTGCTGGGAGTGCTAGGATAAAATTAGAGAACCCGGTGTTGTGAATCCGAGTCTATATAACCTCAGGAAGCTCATCATACCAAATCTGCACACCGCTAAAGTTCCCAGTACCCTTGAGGGTGTGGGCATCGAGCTAAGGGAGTAAAATAAGGAGTAAATTTTTCATTTTATGTAATAAAAATTCAAGATTTTTATTGGATCCTGTCGCTGAGGCAACGCCTCTATTGAAGAGGAATCACCTCAATGATGAGGTAATGCCTCTTTACATAAAGGCGATTCACCTCTTTGAGAACAAGCCTAAATTAAAAAGGCAAATGCCTCTTCACGAAGAAGCGATTACTTGATTGATGAGGCGATCACCTTATCGAAGAGGCGATGCCTCTTCGTGTCGATAATCTGACAGGATGATTTGAAATTTTAATTTTTGATCAAGAACATTCAATGTTGTTTCAGTTAAATACATAAATATATGTATATGAACAATAATCCAATACTATTTGATTATATTTATAGAAAAAAATTAAAGAAATTAGTACTAACCTCTCCGGTGGCCAAGCCACAGATGTGGGATCATATGTTTGCAAATAAAAGGATCTCATCTCTGATATTGAGCCCAAAAATCTAATAAAGGTGCACTATATATGTCAATAGGTCCCACATGGGCAAATCTGGGGTCCGTGCAACATCCTTGTCAAAGAATACGGAGAATAAGAGAGAAAGCAAAAGGGAGGAAAAGAGACAAGAGAGAGAATTAAAAAGGTGAAAGTGACCCTTAGAGAAGAAAAATGAGAATTTATATGGTTAGGGTGAGAGAGGAAGATTGAGAGAAAGGAAGATAAGGAGAAGAGAGTAAGGCTCATTTGATAAAACACATAATGGCCATAGCTCGCTGAAAAAAATGAGAATTTCTGCATCACTACTCGGGTGTACCCCAAGATTGATCTTTGGATAAGAATGATCTGATTGAAGCATCAGAAGAACTAGCTTCTAGTCAGGTTTGAATCCCTAAAGTGTGCATTTTAGGAAGCATCTGGTCAGGTTTGAATCCTTGAAGTGCACAAAAGGACAAGCGTCTGGTCGGGTTTGAATCCCCAAAGTGCGCAAAAGGACAAATGTCTAGTTGGGTTTGAATCCCTAAAGCGCATAGAAGAACAAGCATCCAGTTGGGTTTGAATTCCCAAAGTGCATAAAAGAATAAGCATCTGGTCGAGTTTGGCGCAAAAGAACAAGCATCTGGTTGAGTTTGAATCCCCAAAGTGCATAAAAGAATAAGCATCTGGTCGAGTTTGAATCCCCGAAGTGCGCAAAAGAACAAGCGTCTAGTTGGGTTTGAATCTCCGAAGTGCGCAGAAGAACAAGTGTTCAATCGGGTTTGAAACCTTAAAGTGTGCATTTCAAGAAGTGTCTAGTCAGGTTTGAATCCCTAAAGTGCACAAAAGAACAAGTGTCTAGTCGGGTTTGAATCCCCGAAGTGCGTAGAAGAACAAGTGTCCGATCGGATTTGAATCCCCGAAGTGTAAATTTCAGGAAGCGTCTAGTCAGGTTTGAATTGCTAAAGTGCATGTTTTAGGAGGTGTCTGGTCGAGTTTGAATCCTGAAGTGCATTCTTCTTTTACTGAGTAATTCTCGGGCTAAAAAAACCTGGATTTTATGCCAAACTATAATGAGTAGTTGATCGGGCCAGGAAAACCCAAGGAACACAGTTATGTTTCATCTCTTTTTATTGAGTGAAGACTGGGCCATGCTCAAGATTCATGCCAAACTATAATGAGTAACTGATCGGGCTAACTCCTCTCAATTGAGGTTTAACTCACTCTCAGTTGTATTTTTTTTAGGAGATTCCTCGTCTTCATGCCTCAGTAGTAGACCCCTATGCCGGACTTCTTCAACTTGACTAGATTATGTAAATTATTTCTCTAAACTTTATTGTATTCTAGAAAATTACAGTAGTAGTGCCTTGTATTTGTAGAATGTTGTTTTTATGTATGAGACCTTTCTCTAAATATTATATGAAATATTTTATTTTATAATATGACATTAAGTATTTATTTTATATCGATTTAAGATTTTAATTCTAGCATATTTTTATTTATTTATTGCATGCTTTTATTTTCTAAGGCTTGCTATAAGTTCTGAATTTGAAAGAATTCTCATTCCCTAACGCTGGTCATGACTCTCGGTTTAGGTTATGACAAAAAAAAAAGAATGCTTGAAAAGAAAAAATGAATTTAAGAAAAAGAAAGAGAAACTTTATATAGAAAAGTGAAAGGGTAAAAGAGAAAGACTTGCTGGAAAAGAAAGAAGGGTAAAGCCCATTGATTGAAAGAAAGAATGGCCCATTAAGCGGACATCCCAAGTAGAACCTCTGAAAAAAAATCTCCACTGGATCAAGAAAATTGAATGATGATGATCATGTCTTAGATGTATCTCAAAATTGAAAATTGAAAATTTTTTGATTGAAGCATCAGTTTGAAGAATGTCTGGTAAGGTTCTATTGCCGAAGTGCATCTTCTGTTGTATGTGATGACTTTGGCCAAAAAAACCTGGGATCACTATTATGAGCAATGACTCGAGCGAGGATAACCTAGGATCATATTTCTGTGTGGTGAGTCAAGCCAAGAAAACTTAGGATCACTGTTGTGAGCGATGACTCGGGCTAAAAAACCCTATATCACATTTCTGTATGATGACTTAGGCCAAAAAAAACCGAGATCACCATTGTGTGTGATGACTTGGGCCAAGAAAACCTGGGATCCCTATTATGAACAATGACTTAGGCTAGAAAACCCAGGATCTCGTTATAAGTGATGACTTAGGCCAAAAAAACCCGGGATCACATTTATGTGTCAAAAAGACTCAAGATTCACATCTTTTCTAATAAGTGAGTTACGTGTTGAAACAAGTCCCATTAGGGGTTTAGTTCACCATTAGTACCATAACTTTGGGCCATGTTTCACTTTAATACCAAAATTTTATTTTTTTTCTTTTCAATCCCAAAAATTCTATTTTTATTTCAAGTTAAAGTATTTCAAACATATCCGATCAAATTTAACATACATGGTAACTAAAATAAGTATATTTTTAGTATATTCACCGTATAAGCATCTCATTAACCGGTCTAATCACCTTGTGGGCTCCATAAAATAAATTTTGCTAAAATTTTATTTTAAAATTCATTTTGTAGGGCCCATAAGCAAATTTTATTTTATGGGGACAACAAAATTATTAAACTGTTTTATGAGATGCTTACAAGGTAAATATACTAAAAATATGTTTATTTCAGTTGTCATGTATATTAAATTTGATCAGATATATTTGAGATACTTCAACTTGAAACAAAATAGAATTTTTGGAACTAAAAAGAAAAAAATTAAAATATTGGTACCAAAGTAAAACATGGTCCAAAGTTATAGTACCAACAGTGTAACAAACCCTCCCATTAGGTGTGCCAAAAGATTGTTTCTCTAATTTTTAGGTTTTTAAGTGCATGCCAAAAGATTGTTTGAGAGCGTGCCAGAGAAGAAATTCCTCAAAATAAAACTAGACTGACTAATTGTGGATTCCCAAACTCATTTACCACAATTTGTTTGGATTTCAAGCATATGAAATAAATATTTGATGATGATTTGAGTTTTTGAATAGTAAAAGGAACTTGTATCGACTAAAAATTAATACAAACTAAAAGATAATTTGCTTTGAAATTAACAAGAAAGTATTTCCTGTAAACTAATTTAAAAACTGCTAAAGAATGTCTGAATAAAATTTGTTAAACTGATGATGATTATTGATTGAGTTGTGTTGATGATTGGTGATGGGTTTGTTGATTGGTCTCCTCTGATATGTGTTCTTCCCTGCTTTTATACTATTATTTACTTGCATGCTATTTTTTCTATTTATTTTTCCAACTCAAGAGTCTTTCATTTTTTGGTGAAAATAAATTCATGTAACTTGCAACTTTCTAAGGTATTTGTGTCTCAAGAGTCTTCTTCTTTATTAATGCACATAATTCCAAAATCTTCTTGTGGGCTGGATTTTTTAATAATTTTTGGGCTTTTGAGTTGTTGGATTTTAATTGGAGAAAATTTTAGTTTTAGCACAAACAGTTATCTAATGAAGTACGAGACTGATGGAAAAGATGTCAGTTTAATGTTGAACTAGATTTTACTTGTGTACGCTTGTTGCTATATAAAGCAACCTTTTGTTAATGAAAAGGTGTGAGAATTCAACTCAATTTTCTGGTTTCATTTGTTTACGTTCTTCAGCTCTTACCTTAACAATTACCTTATATTTTGCTTTATCTTTTTCCCACCTACGTTGTATCCTAATTTGGTTTTTTTTTTTTTTTTTTTTTTTTGAGAGAACCCTTGCGAAAAATTTTGACAGTGCTTACTGGCTTAATGCTTACGAGGTTTTACCCTTTTTCATATGGTTCAACAATTTTCGACAGTGCTTAATGCTTAATCCTTATTCCAAAGCTTTGAACTTGAAGATTACAGAAAGGGAAAATAAACAGAGACAAAGGCTTGATGTAGACCATGATTCCTGAACAGAAGCCAAGTCAAAATTTTCAGAAGTTATTAGTTACCGTCCCACGCACTTGAAGCTGACAGGAAACAAGAAAAACATTTCAGAATCAGTCCAAGAGTTTAAAACAGTAAAATAAAAGCGAGACCTATACAATGTCAATATGTAGCCCGTGTTAATCTTTAAGGATTAATACCTGCACTAGAAAGGTTCCAATTCTTTTCGCCAAGACCTTGATTCTTAGCAAACTTAACCTTCTCTGTAATGGATTTGAACCCTTCATAACCAATCCAATCGCTCCCCGCATAGGAGTAAATTGATACAGTCTCCTCATCATACCCAGCATTTGCCGAATTGAAATCAGCTATATCACTATAAGGCATGAAGCCATTTCCAGGTCCTACTCCAACAGCAGGAGCTCCAATTCCATGCACATCAGGATTTTTCAATTTCCATGTTCTTCCATATAGTGGCATGCCCGTTACAAGCTTTTCTGCTGGCATCCCTGAAGCAATCCAGGATGATATTCCATAGCTGGTGCTAATATTACTAGACTTGTCATAAAGTAGAGCATGTTCACCTGTAACTGAAGTGTCCCAGCTTCCATGATAATCAAAGCACATAACATTCAAGAAATCGACATATTTACTAATGGCATCTACCGGGTATGCTCTAAAGGTGTCTGATAAGAAAAAATTTGAAGCAAAATAAACCCCTGATGTTAAAGGAAGGCGAGGTTGGCCTGACAGTGACTCATGTTCAATAGCACTATGCCACTCCTGAAACAATAATCCTAGGCTCGACATGTCTTCAGGTGTATCAGGGAATTCCCAATTAAGATCAATACCATCAAAATTATAATTTCTAGCCACTTCAATGCTGGAATTTATGAAAGCGGAACGACTAGTTGCATTTCTAACCATGGATGAGAAAGTGTTTGACTTTGAATCAGCTCCTCCGATCGATAGGAAGGCATGTGCAGGGGCCTGTTTTGCGTGAAGAGTGGCTGTGAAATTCTTCATCAATTGATGGTCACGTTGTGAGATTATCAGTTGGTGGGTAGAGACATCAAGTTGAAATAGTTGGGGATTGTTGATGGAGGAAAAGTTTCAGCCATCCATGAAGGCCAATAGCCTCCTTTGATGCCATATGAGGAAGGTTGAGGAGGTGGTGTTAATGTAGGCCAAAAAAAGTTTGGATTAGTGGAAGTAGAAGATAACAAAGTTGGAAGTGCATTAGAGAGTGAAGTTGTTACACTAGCAATGAGGACAATGAACAGAAAGAGAAGCAACAATGTCCTGCTTGCCATCGTTTAATCATCTCTGGAGATTGGTCTTGCCAGATAGCTTTCGTTAAATGCGATACATAAATGGGTACATTATTTGGACATGCCTGTGGCAGCAAGTGCCAAGGTTTGTATCGATATTTTTGGCAATTTTGACGCTATACATACTTTGGGGGCAGTATTTGGATTCAACAGAAAAGACAGCATCTGTATCATTTCATTACAAATTGACCAAAGATGTGTTCAAATCGTTCAACTTTTTGCTATATATTTTGCCCAATATTCTAAAGTGTTGCTAGACAACACACTGTGAAATTCCAAATAATTGTCTCGGTAAGTTACAAGGTTTGTAAAAGCTGACAGAATTTAAGCAAGCCCACCTTGAAACAATCTTGGAGGATAACTCGTTCACTTGTCAAAATCGAAACACGGATGGAAAATTGGCACCCTTGTTTTAAAATTTTAATTTGTCCTGCGAATAGCTAAATTCTCTATCAGTAGAACATGACAAAACACCATTGGAAGAAAAAGACAGAAGGGTATCTTTCTCCTTATGTAGCAGTGCATACAGAATTTGGAATTCAATCCTTAACGTATCAAACACTTGGTTCATTTAACAACATAAAGAGTTTACTTTATCATCACTATTCTCAATTGGGAGAGCATATATGAAGCTATAGTAACGTGCTATTAAATTAAATTCCGAGGGAGGGGCGACTTTCTGTTTCTGGGCCATCCGAAGGCAGAGTTTTCGCAATTTATAAAGATCAAAACTTTAGTTAAGAACAATCAAGTCCCTCCCAATGTCTACTTCCCTTCTCAATTCAAAAGAGGGAGCAAATAGATCTCTTCCTCTGGAGGTTAAAGTTGAAGGATTATGGAGAAACTGCAGTAGTATGTATAAGGACCATGATGTAAGTACACAGACAGGAGACAGATCAGTGCATACAAAAGTGGGGAAAGGGTTATGTATCATCAAAACCGAATGATTTTACTTTAGAGAATCTGACATACTTGCACAAACATGGTAAATGCTTCAGATCTTATACTCAATAGTACTAGCAGTTGTATAAACCTTCAACAACATTTGAATGCATTAGGCAATTAGCCCTCCCTGTTTTCATCTTTTTACCATTTTGGGTAAGCAGAAAGATACTCTTCCACATTCATGTACAACATTGGGCGAAACAATTTGTGTATCCCTTGAGATCAGCAGGAATACTCCTGGGTATCAAAGATTTGTTAAAAAAAGATTGCTTTCATCAGTCGAGATTATGGTAAACACCTGCATTTACAGATAAATCAAAATTATAACATTTCAATTTATGAACCTAGCTGTTCCAGTTTGAAAGTAAAATATCTGAGGACATAGATGAATCCAAAAGAGATAAAAAAGGACTTCAGAGTTTTACTCAATCACAGGACAAAATTGGCCAAGGAATTCCCAAAACTATGTGCAATTTTCTTTCATCCAGTCAACGAAATTGTCTAGGATCAAGGGCCAGGCATCATTGGAATCATAGTTCTCAAAATCTGGAAAGCTAATCTGCAGAAAGAATAGAATTCACATTTAATCTTTACATGAGAATTGGTTTAAAAAAGAGAAGGAAGCCAACGAGAATTCTAATCCATTATCTGGCACTACAAAAAAACTGACACTTATTTACATTCTTAGTTGTCTACCACCAAAAGAACACAACAAGTGAACCAACTAATAATGTGAAAATAACCACTACTCTATATTTAACAATTTTTAAAGGAGACAGCTAGGTATCCATTTTGGAAGCCTAAAATATTTACTGCAGGTCAAGAAAAATCATAAAAATGTGCATTGCAGAAGTTGCTAAATGTCAATATGCACAAGAGAACCAACAACTAGAATAATTAAATATGTTCTTGAGTAAAAAAAAAAAGAAAAAGACATAATCCTTTGGAAAAATTCTTAAAATATGTTTACGCAACATATTTTCACAGTTATGAGTTCAATATCAGCAAGAGTCAGTGTCCTTAAAATCGGAAGCCCCAAGATAAGGTAACAATTTCGCCTATGCCTTCTGAGTTCTGACTGCATAAGAGGGTCCTTATCTAATCTAGTTTCATTCTAGCTCCAGCCCCTATCAATCTAACCACAATTCAAGAAAATAGATTAAAAAATGAGAAAGACATGCAAAAGATTCCTGAAAATTTGACAGCAAAACTAGTGAGATACCTCCTTGAAAAAACGAAGAAAACTCATCCACTGATCCCGGTTTATCACCTTGTAATCCCTCTGGATCTGTCACAAACCAGGATGGTAATTCATAAAACCCATCAAGGATGGATATTTCATATAATGTCCAAAGTCAACATATTATGGCAGACACATTAACCACCAACCTTGAGATACTCGATAAAAGAATCAACCTTGGAATGGAATTGGGAATGAAGTACGAGATTCAACAATTCACAAATACTCTCAACGTCTATACTTTTTTTATTCTCTTCTGCACAATTAATGGAAAAGTTAATCGCATATCATAACTGGGGAAATTTTAATTGTGAAACATAACAAACACATCAAATTACAGCATATCCTCACAAATACTAAGTTCACCTGTAAGGCAATATCGAAATGAGTAAGAATAAAATTCCCCAAAGATTTCTGCTGCCCCTATCTTTTAGATAAAAAGGTCAGATAAGTAAATGTCAGTTTCTAGCAGCAAGCAACAGACAGGAGAAATTGAGTAGCTAATCCACAGAAGTATAAATACCTCATTTTCCAGTTTTGTGAGTGCCTTCTTTAGTTTAGTGAGAGTATCAACCCGAAGGGTCTTCAGGCCAGTCTGCCATTCTTCCTGATAAAATGAGGGTAATTATCACCATAACTTAGAAAATAAAGTCAAACTTCTACACTGAAGTAATTGAATTTGGCCAGCATGTTCATTCAAAGGATTGTCTATCAACCTAGAACTAATAATAGGCTGCACATATATATATATATATAGCTCAAATCTATATTCTATTCAATGCACTATTGATTTTCATAATGATCGGCATTGATATGTACTACAATGAATTTATTTAATGATAAATAAATAAGAAAGCAACATTCTTTCCTGGGTTGTTATTCCTGTCACATTAATCGTAGCAAATTTACTGAATCATTTTTTCATGGTGCCTTACCATCAACTAATTAAATACCTTCAGTTATATAATACAGAGACGAACAAGACAACATAATAACACACCTAAATAACAGTTTCAAATGGAAGAGCAGCAATAGAGATAATACTGGATTAAAAGGCAGTGTCTATGCTTACCCGAGTAAAATAACCCTGCTTTTGAGCTTTCATTTTCCTGAAATACACAGACTACCAAATATTAGGCAAAGATTTAGAAGTAACAAAGAATAAAGGTTGACCTACTGTCATATGCACAATAAATAACATACCATGCAAGCAACAGAATCCTAACATCAGTATGTTCGACTTCCATATCTGAACACAAAGCCTCAATCCCATCTGGGCTGATTGAGAAAACACAGGAGTGTGAGAAATTTAACGTCCCACTTAAAGTGCATATCTGATTGTGATCACATCAACTCTTACATCATTATCCAATTTATATACATATATTTTTCTATGTAGCACACATAAAAGACAGAATTTTCATATTTAATAATAAAAAAAAACGGTTTTAGCACTGACTGAATCTTTCAGTTTCATTTTGTTTCTTTATTGAGAATTATGGTTATTGGATCATGCAGTTTTAAACAGCTACATAGCAACCAGAAAAATAAAAAATAAAGACCTTTCCCTTTGAAATGTTAATGTCTATCTATCTACAAACATCAAATTACACAGTAACAAAAACAGTAAAACGTATGTTTCGAAGAAAACCAAGTAAAATGTAAATGAAAAACAACAAAAATCACTAAATTAGTGAACAATTCATACTAAATCAATTACAAAAGAAAGCTTACTCAATGATGCCTGATGACCTATTTGCATATGAATCAAATAAGCTATCTATTTGTTCAGTCCTCCTTGATTTGGCCTTACCTGAGACCACAAAAATCATAACATATATAAGAACAAAAAATATCAAGTGGGCCTTTTGGATTCCTTGCCATAATTACTATCTTCCACTCCCAAAGTACTAGTAATCTTGCATCCAATGTAATTAAAATCAGAACTACCAAGGAGCCTATTTTCACAAACCAACTACCGTAATTTATTTTCTCGTTTAAAACTGTTTTTAAAATGTAATAACTCTACATGAAATTTCTTCATTTAGAAAATTCTTGATACATCAGAAATGTGCCAGTCCTTCAGATTTTACTAACCCAAATAGCCTTTAAGAAAAATTCATTTATCTTCAGTAATAGTACAAAAACCCAAAACCTTTTCTTCAACAGTTGTTACAAAATTACAAGGAATCCCAGTTGCAATCAATCTTGAACATCAACTGTCAGACATTATACAATCTTTTTTATTTTCCTTGGATTCTTGATATTTTTGTCCCCTTCAAAGAAATTCACATTGAATGTCGAAATTCTTTAAAGTCAAGAAATTTTCTGCATCAACGCGTTCTCTGGGGTATCAAACAAGAAAAGAAAAAAAAATCTTTTGTTTTTTTGTCTGGAGAAAAAAGAAAGGAAACAAAGATATAACTGAACAAAGAGGGAGCCACCACCGTACCAGCAGGAGGGTCAGCAGATGATGTGACGGAGGAGGAGTCCAGTGGGTCCGCTTTTCTCTTTGATGATCGACGCATTTTCTTTTCCTCTTTCTGATAGACGATAAACTACAACCGTTGGATTTGATATGCAAGAAAGTTACTCAAATTTTAGTGCGTAGTAGTTGTTGGTATATTAGTGAGAGGGGAGCAGTGGAGTAGAGCGATTTGTAGTGCGTGTCTTTATAGGATACAAGGTTAAAGTCACGCTCGTGCTTGCGCGTGGCGGAATATCTATTTCGTTTATACTTTATAACCCAAACTTAATTTTGGACCTATATGTCATTTTTAGGAATATGCAAGAACCGACCGAGTCGAAAATGACGAACCAAACTGAACCGATTTGTTTTATTCGGCTCGGTTGATGAGAGGAAAATCAGTCGGTGGTATGTACCGACTGAAAATATATATACATACACAAAGAGAGAAACATGTCGTTTGGTTTATTAACTCTAAACTTAATAAATTAGTGTATATACATCTTAAACATAAAAACACTAGGGACATGTCCAACTCATATATTTAAAATGTAGTAAATTTTACTTTAAAATTTATTTACTACAGTAAATTAATTTTAACTCATTACTTCATTTTTAATTCTAAAAATAATATCGTTCACATAATATTCATATTCAATACCAATATTATATTATTTATACATTTTACATATTTTATTCATATTTTATTCAATACTTATCATATTCATCTATATTTTTATTTATAATAAAATTTATTATTTGAATATATTTTAAAAATAAATAATATATGAATAAAATAAATAATATATTTTAATAATAAATAATATAAATACATCCACATATTTTTAAAATTAAATAATACAATATATTAAGAGAACTAAAAGACATTAAAATAAATTTACTAAAAAAAACATAAAATTTCATCTTAAAATTAAAGTAGTCTATTACAAGTGCTAATTAATTTAAAAAATGCAAATCATAGTAGTAATAATTTAATCATTTGAATTAGAATATTTTGTCCACAAATGTTCAATTAATGCATTGCGAAGTATAATATGAGTATTTTTGTCCTTAATTCGTCTGTAACGAGCAAGAAATTGTTCAAACCAGATGTTATCATCGACCGTCATTGTCACGACCCAAAACAGGAGTCATGACCGGCGCTAGGGAACGGGAATTCTTTCGAATTCGGAACTCGTAGCAAGCCTAAAAATAAAATAAACATGCAATAATAATAATAACAATATCAAATGCAGCGGAAATGAAAATCATAAATATCACAATATTATTTTCACCAACTGGATTTAAATCAAATCTCATCTCATATATATAAATCTTTTAATACAAATCCAGTTTCAAATATAATACAATATCCCACATAAATAAAATACATAAAATCCCACAAATTAATTTACAACTACTACAGTGTCTAGATTATAAAAATAAGACTCAAGTAAGCAGTTTACACAAAGAAGCCGAGGCGGAAGAAATCCGGCGTACAGGCCTGCTACTGAGGTCTGAAGATGTTGACTCTCCTGAAAAATTGTCAACGGAGGGGAGTCAAACCTCACTGAGTGAATTACTATAATATATATATATATACACACTAAATGACAATGCATACAGTCAACAGTATATATCTAATATGTATATATACAGGCAATACACACAGATGCAGGAAAATCATTTTATATGTTTTTATTAAAACCGTCATTTATGAAGGATCAAATAGAACCCTATGATATCGCAACCTCGAAAATAGTGTTAGACAACACTCTAGCCATATAGGCTCACTTAATCCAATTATGTCCACTTAATCCATTTAGACAGTAGACTGGCCCCGAGACACTAAGTCAACCGAGCTCCAGCAATCTGACTGCTAGTGTGATTGGCCCCGAGACACTTGGTTAACCGAGCTCCAGCAATCACACCTCCAAACCATATCTCACACATATCAATAATCACATTCAATCAATATCCACAAATGGTTAGTAATATAGCCTAAATACTATAGGCGTACCGGTACATACTCGGTCCTAGTGCTGCCCACTAGGTATCACGTTCTATCGATATCCTTCATTAATAAATATAAAACATTCATTCACAAAAATAAATGATGCATAAAGTTCAATAAAATATCAACATAAACCATATATATACTAGAAATATATCAAAAATAAATCAGGTATATTTCGAGTATATACACATCAAATAAATCCAATCAAATCATAAATTAAACTAGAAATATATTTTTAAATATTTTTAAATATAATTTATTAACAAAACATGCATATAATTTAATATATACCAAAAATAAACCAAAAATATACTTAAATACAAATCACATTATTTATGCATATTTAATCAAAATAAAACATATATTTCTAAAGCATGCATCCTAAAGCATATATATATAGTATAGTAACTCACCCTAGTGCGCTCCACGAGACGAGTCCGACGGGTGTGGTCCACTAGCCCTCGGTCTCAGCGCAACTAAACAAACAATAAATAACCGACATTAGAATAAACCTAACAGAAATCCTAGAATTCGATCTAGAGTATTAAACACAGAATTGATATTAGGGTTCGACCGAATATCACGTTTTACGAGAATTCTACTGAAAATCCGGTAGAACCTCCCTTGTAAAACGGACATCTCTCTACTCAAAAGAGTAGAGCCGATCCTGCAAAGAAATACACTTTGAAAAACAAGCTCAACACTCAACCACAACCCCTCGGTCGGACTCCAAACTACAATCTACCGACCGGGGTTCACAAACACAGAATAATTTTGAAAATACCAAAAATACCCTTATAACATAGAAATTCATTTTATACGTAGAAATTACATAATTAACCTTTAAACACATTAAAAACCGATAAAAACTCATTTTATTAGAAAAACCGTATATTATATATATAATTGAAAATAATTCATGAAAAATAGTTTTAATTAGTTAAAAATACTAAATAATTTATAGAAATCATTTTTTTACCTTAAATAACTATTAAAACCAATTAAATTACATTTTTAGCCAATTTAGGGTAAAATTACCAAAATGCCCTTATATATATAAATATACTATAATTACTTCAAAAATTCACCAAAAATTATACAATTATCCAAAATTAATTTTCTCAACATATTTATCAATAATATTAATAATTAAACTCAATTAAACAATTAAATTCAATTAAAAACATAATTAACCCTAATTTCCCAAATTACATAAACTTCAATAATTCAAAATAAATACTTAGAAATTCATAAAAATTCCAAATAAATTCATATAATTCATTTCAACACCTAATTTAACCATAAAACACAATTTCATAATTTAAATAATTAATTTACGAAAATTATAAAATAATATTAAAATATTCAAAAATACCCAAAAATCCAAAAAATCTCCAAAAATTCCACAAAAATTCATACATGTAGATTAAGCTACTAGGAACAACATTTGTGAAGGGATTTTTCATGAATCAAGCAATTCTAAGCTCAAAAAAATCAAAAACCCTAATATGGCCGAATTCAAAAATTCGAAACCTAAGAAAATCTAGACCATTTAAGCTCAAACCAAAGCTAGAATCACACTCACCGAGCTCAAGGAGAAGAAAGAGACCGGCGGTGTCAAAAACGGTGGCTGGAATCATCATCGACAGCGAGAAGCTCAACTTGCTGCCATAGCGGATTCCGGGCGTTCTAGCGGGCTTCCGGCGGCCTGGTCACGTCGGAGAGGAAGAGGAAGGAAGGGAAGAAGGTTGGCGGCAGCTGGTGGCAGCGAAGGGCGGTCCAGCGTGCTGGAATGGGAGGCGCAGTAACGGTAGACGATCGGGAGAGAAGAAAGAGAAGGGAGGGGCTAAACGGTAATTTTCCAAATCCTTTTGTTTTAATAATCTATATGTATATATATATACTTTATACTATATAATAAAATAATATTAAATTACACACATTAAATATACACCACACACATAAAATTTAATATTTCAACATTTAATATTAATTAAAAAATAATTAAATAACAATAAAATAAATAAACAATCAATAAAATATTAGTGTAATATTAATTAAACCCTAATTAAATAAATATGTACACATAGGCTTTATTTAGCATTTTAAAAATACGTATGAGTTCATGCAAGTCCAAAAATATATTTAAAATAATTAATAATAAATTATTTACGTGAAAATTTCCCCGAAAATGAAAGTCCCGGAAAAATTTTACGTAAAGCACTGTAAATAATACACAATAATTAAAATAGGTTTTAAATACATATCAACTCGTAAAAATATCATAATATATATACAAAAATTATTAACACTGCATATCCCGGTACAGTGTAAAAATGTTTAAAAATACGGGATATTACAGTCATTTCAACATCCGTAGTTAGAGCTTCTATTGCATCAACAATTAGTGCATTTAAGTTATGTTCATCCTCAATAATCATATTGTGGAGAAGAATGCACATTGCCATTATGTCATGTAAGTGTTCTTTTCTCCAGAAACGTGTTGGTCCTGCTACAATTGCAAAACGTGACTGTAGAACTCTAAAAGCACGCTCGACATCTTTTATGCACGATTCTTGTTTCATTGCAAAAAAAAAAATTTCTTTGGACCTTGAGGTTCATGAATAGTTTAAACAATATTGCTCCATTTTAGGTATATACTATTAGGTAAAAAGTAACTCATATCATAATCTTTTCCTTCTATGACATAATATAATAGGGGAGCAATACCTTATGCAAAATCAGAAATAAAATGAGATGATTCTAAGACATTAATATCATTATTAGTTCCATGCATACCAAAATAAGTATCCCATATCCAAAGATCATAGTCGGCAACAACTTCCAAAATTATTATTGATGATCCTCTACAGCCTACATATTGTCCAGCCTATGGTTGTTCGATCAATTTTTCACTTCCAATGCACACAATCCAAACTGCCTAACATTCCAAGAAAACCACGTTCTTTACCAATATTTAGCAGCCTAGCAATATCAATACTATTAGGTCTTCTTAAATATTGCTGAGAAAAAATTTCCACAACAGTATAACAAAACTTCTTCAACCTTTCAATCACCGTAGACTCACCAATTTTTACATATTCATCTGTTGCATCCGCAGGTAGGCCATATGCCAACATTCAAAATGTTGCTGTTATTTTTTGTAAAGGTGATAACCCAACTCTACCAAAAGCATCAATTAGTTATTTGAAATATGGGTTATGACTTTTAACTGCATCAACTATACGAAGAAATAAACTTCATAACATGTGAAATCGTCTACAAAAAAATCCTCACCGTATCATGGATTATCAAAAAAATAGTCATTGAATAAATTCTGGTGTGCAACTTCACGATCTTGCATTACAACAATATGACCTGGAATCGATCCACCATGTCGAGTGCTACAATTACATTGTTGATTTTGATAATATTCTATCATCATATTATTAGTAGAGAGAATTTGCAATGTTGCTTGATATTCTTTATTTGATAATGCAAGTCGATTAACATCATTAGAAGATGAACTTAATAAGCTATGGACTGATGGACCACTAATATCAAAATTCATTTTATGAAAGATTTTTAAGTATACAAAAATAGTATTTGTAAAGAGTTTTTTAGAGAGATCGTGATAAAATTTCCAAATAGTCTTTGATTTTTTACATTCATTATGCATTACTTTTTATAAACTTAATTATTGTTATGCCTTTATATTTTTTTTAAAAAGATGATAAGATTTTTTGTATTTTTTATCCAATGATTAAGATGATCTTGCATACCATCATACGGTTCAAATTAAAAATAGAAGATAATTATTGTCCTGCTTTTGTATTTTTCAAAAAGATGATAAGATTTTCTATCTTTTTTATCCAACGGTTGAGATGATCTTGCATACCATCCTACGGTTCAAATTAAAAGCAGAGGATAATTATTGTCCTAACTTTGTATTTTTTCAAAAAATGATAAGATTTTCTATCTTTTTTATCTAACGGTTGAGATAATCTTGCATACCATCCTATGGGTTCGAAGTAAAAGCAAAAGATAATTATTGTCTTGCCTTTGTATTTTTTCAAAAAGATGATAAAATTTTTTGTCTTTTTTAATCAACGGTTAAGATGACCTTGCATACCATCCTATAGTTCAAATTAAAAGTAAAAGATAATTTTTGTCCTACTTTTATATTTTTTTCAAAAGATGATAAGATTTTCTGTCTTTTTTATCAAATGATTGAGATGATCATGCATACCATCCTACGGTTTAAATTAAAAGCAGAAGATAATTATTGTCCTGCCTTTATATTTTTTCAAAAAGATGATAAGCTTTTCTATCTTTTTTATCCAATGATTGAGATGATCTTACATACAATCCTACAGTTCAAATTAAAAACATACAAATAATGCAAAAAGGATTCCCTTTCTATAAATAAGTGTCATATCCATAAAAAAAAATTCACAACGTATTACAACATATTATGTAGAATTCCAAAAAACCATTTAAGCACAAACACTTCAACAATTTAAAAATGTCAATTTGATCATCTGGATACACTCGTGAAGAAGATGTGCTTTTATGTGAAGTATGTATGAAAATTTCACAAGACCCAATTGTTAGTGTTTTTCAATCTTCAGATCGATTTTGGTAACGGGTAGAAAAAAAATATAATGTAGAGAAAGATGTAAATTGTGAGGAGCATATCAAGCACTCATTACAATGTCGCTACCAAACAATTGAGAAAGTTGTAAGGAAATTAACTGGATGCATTAGACCAAATAGAAAATATGCATTCTAGTGGTGCTTTAAATGTAGACATTGTAAATATTTCATTATAATAATTATATTTTAATATTATTAATGTTACTTGTAATGTCTTTTTCATCTAGATTATATTAATTCTAACAAGATTTTAATTAATTATTTTCAGTTAATTCAAGCAAAAACATTAATGCAACAAGATGTGCATTACAAAAGAGGTTTCAAAATTGATCACGTGTGGCACATAGTCAAAGAGATTTTGAAAAATTTAAAGATTATAGTTGCACTTAAGTTAATAGGATTATGAATGATTCATTAGGATCAGAGACTCCTACTCCTTATTCTATAGTTCCAACATCTTTTTGGCTTTCAGGATTTTCAATCGATTTGAATGCGTCTGATGTAGGTGGTTCTTCAACTGAACGTCCCATTGGCATGAAAAAAGACAAATTGAAGAAAAGAAAGGAAGAACAATTAAGGGAATAAAAAATGGATCTTCTTTTGGAAGAAAATCGATAGGTTATTGATTTATTGAAAAAGGCTACCACTATATCAGAAAAAAAAAGGTGGTCGTCCAAGAATTCAAAGAAGAAAATAAGATTTTGCTTATAGATATTAATTCTATTGAAGATCTTGAATTTTATGCATTTATGACAATTGAAAAGAGGAGGATTATACATAAGAGCTCAACAACACCAACCACCACCTCCTAGATATAATGCTTTTGGTGAATGTTTCAATGATATTGGTGGATCTGACTTTAATTTACCAAATTATTAAATTATATGTTATTAAATGTATGGTTTAAGGTATTATTAATTTTAATATTTTTGTTAATTGTTTTTCTTAAATCAGTTATTAAATTAATGTAAATTTATGGTTAAATTTTTTCTATCCAAATATTAATATTATTTTTAATGACAATATTAATATTATTTAAGTAAAAATAATAACAATTAAATCAAATTTATATGCATTTGATAATAATATGATAAATATAACATAAATTTGGAATAAATTAAACAAAGTTATTTAGATTATATTGAAACAAATGATAAAATATGATTGTTATTGAAAATTTATTAAAAAAAAGTACAAATGCATAAAGGTAAAAGTGAGCTGCATATAGGGTAAAAGTGAGCTGCATATATGCAACAAAACAGTAATTTTATGCAAAATGCAGTAGAAATTGAAGCTACATTGGAGAGCATAAGCAACTACATTTTGGCTTTTTGTCGTTGGATTGGAGATGGCCTAACCCTAATTTCATTTTTCTCTTCTCTCTTCTGTGCTGCCTCCCAACTCTTTTTCTCTCTTGACTTATCTTCTTCTCTTCTTCTAGAACTCTAAAAAAATTGATTTGGGCCCCTATTTCTTCTTATTTTCTTCCATTAACACTTAATCTGGATTTGAGTTTAACCTTTTGTTCTTCTGTATTGTTAGATTATAGTGACTCATGTGGCATAAGTAATTAATGGTCTCATATCATCGATTATTCAGTGGTTTTTTTTTTTTTGGCACTCTTAGTGTCGATTACCTTAAGATCTCATTTTGAATTGTATATTTTCAATCATTCAAGTGATAAGATCTAATATGGTAAAGTCTTTTATTTATTTATTTATTTTTTATTATTATTATTATTATTATTATTGTGTCACGACCCAAAACAGGGGCCATGACCGGCGCTAGGGAACGGGAATTCTTTCGAATCCGGAACCCGTAGCAAGCCTAAAAAAAATAAAATAAATCATGCCATAATAACAGTAACAATATAATATGCAGCGAAAAATAAAAATCATAATATCATAATATCATTTTCATCACTGGATTTAATTCAAAAAACTCATCTCATCACATATATATAGTCTTTAATACAAATCCAGTTTCAACATAATACATCTCTTAAAATAAAATACATGAAATCCAATACTGTAATTCATAACTACTGCAGTATCTAGATTATAAAATAAGACTCAAGTAGATAATTTACATAAAGAAGCCGGGGCGGAAGAAATCCCAACGTATCGACCTGCTACTGAGGTCTGAAGAAGTTGACTCTCCTGAAAAATAGTCAACGAAGGGGAGTCAGACCTCACTGAGTGAATTACTATAATATATATACATACACACTAAGTGATAATGCATACAATCAACAGTATAATATATCTAATATATATATACAGGCAATTTCACACAGATGCAGAAAATCATTTTTTTTATATATTTTATTAAAAAAAATCCCAGTTTATGAAGGATCGCATAGAACCCTAGAATAACGCAACCTCAGAAAACAGTGTTAAACAACACTCTAGCCATACAGGCTCACTTATTCCAAATATATCCACTTAATCCATTTGGACAGTAGACTGGCCCCGAGACACTAAGTCAACCGAGCTCCAGCAGTCTGACTGCCAGTGTGATTGGCCCCGAGACACTTGGTCAACCGAGCTCCAGCAATCACACCTCCAAATCACATCTCACATATCAAATAATCATATCAAACCAATATCCACAAATAGTTAGTAACATAGCCTAAAGCTATAGGCGTACCGGTACGTACTCGGTCCTAGTGCTGCCCACTAGGTAGCACGTTCTATTGATATCCTTCATCATTAATAATGTAAAACATTCATTCACAAAAATAAATGATGCATGAATGTTAATGAAATAACAATATAATCCATATATATACCAGAAATATACCAAACGTAAACCAGGTATAATTCGAGTATATATATGTCAAATAAATCCAATCAAATTATAACTTAAGCTGGAAATATATTTAAAAAAAACATTTTAAGTATATTTTATTTACAAAACATGCATATAACTTAATATATACCAAAAATAAACCGAAAATATCCTTAATATAAACTTAAGAAATAATCAAATTATATATGCATAATTAATCAACATAAAACATGCATTTCTAAATCATGCATCCTAAGCATATATATATAGTATAGTAACTCACCTAATGCGCTCCACGAGACAGGTCCGACGGGCTTGGTCCACTAGCCCTTGGTCTCGGCGCAACTAAACAAATAATGAATAATAGACATCAGAATAAACCTAACAGAAATCCTAGAATTCAATCTAGAGTATTAAACACAGAAACAGAATTAGGGTTCGACTGGACATCACGTTTTACAAGAATTCTATCGAAAATTCGACAGAACCTCCCCTGTAAAACGGACATCTCTCTACTCAAAAGAGTAGAGCCGACCCTGCAAAGAAACACACTTCGAAAAACAAGCTCAACACAATCAAAATCCCACGGTCGAACTCCAAACTACAGTCCACCGACCGGGGTCCACAATCACAGAATAATTCAGAAATACCGAAAATATCCTTAAAACCTAAAAATACATTTTATAAGTAGAAATTACATAATTAACCTTAAAACACTGTAAAAACCGATAAAAACTCATTTTATTAGAAAAAACCGTATATTATATATATAATTGAAAATAATTCACGAAAAATAGTTTTAATTAGTTAAAAATACCAAATATTTTGTAGAAATCATTTTTATACCTTAAATAAATATTAAAACCAATTAAATTACATTTTTAGACAATTTAGGGTAAAATTACCAAAATACCCCCTATATATATAAATATACTTAAATTACTTCAAAAATTCACCAAAAATTATACAATTAACCAAAATTAATTTTCTCAACATATTTATCAATAATATCAATAATTAAACTCAATTAACCAATTAAATTCACTTTAAAACACAATTAACCCTAATTTCTCAAAATCACATAAACTTCAATAATTCAAAATAAATACTTAGAAATTCATACAAATTCCAAATAAATTCCTATAATTCATTTCAACACCTAATTTAACCATAAACTCCAATTTCATAATTTAAATAATTAATTTTCCGAAAATTAGAAAATAATATTAAAATATTCAAAAATACCCAAAAATCCAAAAAATCTCCAAAAATTTTACAAAAATTCATACATGTAGATTAAGCTACTAGGAACAACATTGTGAAGGAAGTTTTCATGAATCATCCAATTCGAAGCTCAAAAAAATCGAAATCCTAATAGGCCGAAATTGACAAAATCGAAACCTAAGCAATTCTAGACCATTTTAGCTCAAACCAAAGCTAGAATCACACTCACCCGGAGCTCAAGGAGAATAAAGAGACCGGCGGTGTCAAAAATGGTGGCGGAATCGGCGTGATCGACGGTGGATCGATTTTCCGGCTTCTTCCGGCCAAAATCGACTTCCAGGCGCCGGAAACGGCTACCTCAGGCGGCGGAAAAGGTTGGGAAAGGCGGTGGCACACCGGACGCACACCCACGGTGAAGAAACGGTAGTAGCGGCGATCGGACGGCGAGGAGAAGGATCGGGAGGAAGAAGAAGACTCGGGGGGCAAAATGGTAATTTTCCAATTCTTTTGATTTTTGATGTATATATGTATATATATATACTTTATACTATATATTAAAATAATATTAAATTACACACATCAAATATACACCACACACATAAAAATCTAATATTTTAATAATTTATACTAAATAAAATTAATTAAATAACAATAAAACAAATAAATAATTAATAAAATATTAGGGAAATAATAAACCCTAATTAAATAAATATACACACACAGGCTTTATTTAATAATTTAAAAATACGCATGAGTTCATGCAAGTCCGTAAATACATTTAAAATAATTAATAATACATTATTTACGTGAAAATTTCCCCGAAAATGCAAGTCCTGGGAAAATTTTACGTAAAACACTGAAAATAATACACAGTAAT